>PQWD01000642.1:0-20215 GCA_019425675.1 Leucinodes orbonalis
AAACCTTGTTTGCAGCTTCTAATCAAGCATCTCCGTGAATTCTATTGTAAAATCGATAGTGGAACATGTAGACGAAACGCCCTTCTGTTTCCTCTATCTCCAGTTTATTGAGCCATTGCCTTGTATAGTTGTCCTGATGAATTTTTTATTAAGAATCGGTTTAGTCCCCATATAATTAGGCACAAAATTAAATATAGTAAAAACTGTATGGTTTAGGGTGATATAATTATAATTTTAAAATAATATTATATATATATAAACCCCTAACCTACTATATTTATAAATATAAACAAAACCTTGAATTTTTGGCAGGAAAAACAAATAGTATTAAACACTATTCGTTTGGGCAAAAATGCCTGATCGCAAATACTTGTCTAATTTCAACATTCATACAGTTTTTATTTAATGTTATAAGAATTTTTTTAATCTTTTAACTATCAGAGGATCTCTGTTTATATATAAAGAAAAATATTTGTGTTGAAATAATAATTTATGACGTTATTGTCACTGGTATCCTGATGCTCGGATTTCCCCGTAAAATTACCTCTTAGTTGTCTTCTCGAGTTCTTTGCCTTTTGTGTATGGAAAATAGTATTCAAATTGTAGTCGCATGGGTAATGACCTTGGTGCGTAGATTTGTCAATATTATGTCAAATTGTATGGTTAAAATATAATGTCATTATAATCTCTGATATACATTATAAACCATTATCGAGGTTGAGAGGCTCTTGCATCACATAAGGCATAACTAATAATGGGACTAGTTACTCTAATATTTGGTTGTAAGTTGAATGAATCTTCATATATGAATTAGAACAATAATGCTGTTTTAAATGACCGTAACAAATCAATGGTTGAGATAAATGCATCGATCTATTGTTAAAGTCTTATTTTAGTATTGATTGAAGTTAAAAACTTGTCAAGTTAGAAGAGAGAATCTAAATGCATATGGTCTTAGGGAAGAGTAGAATGCTCATTACGGCAAAAAAGATTTAAATGATAAAAAGTGAGTTGAAAAAAAAAAAAACAATTAACAAATCTAGTGTATGTCACAGTTATTTTGCTGGTTAAAAATATAATTGGTTACTGCGTTTGTTACTAATTGAGGATCAGCTTCACTACAGAATTATTTTTCACTATAGTCATAATTGGCGCCATTGACAAACGTAGACATGGAATCATGTGTTAATGTTATGAGAACGGTTTTTCCAGGCAGTCTTATCTGTTATGTTTACTAAAATGTAAGACGGAGATAAGTCTGACACTCCGCATTTTCTTCGAAGAGCCTTTCATACTCTTTTGCTTTTTTTCTCAGCATGAGTCAAGATGAGAAACTATTACCCTAAGTTATATTCCAATTTTTGAACAAATGACTGAGATACTGTCGAGTGCAGGATTATCCGAATGAAGATCGACCAACTGTAGAGAATCACGTCCTGGAAATAATAATCCGCCCGCATCAATTGTCGCACTGGCGCCCCGTCAGTACACTTTGTTGCCACGAGTAGAAACAGATTGTTTCCATGCTAATAAAAAACAACATACAAAGATTGCATAAGACACTTCCTGTTTGTCAACTCGGGACATCGAATAAACCGGATCAAAAATGGACATTTCTGGCAGCTGTGAAGCACGAATTAATTATTTCTCCAACCTAATTTTACTTTCAATGACGCAATGACCGCTGTACCGAACCCATAGTAAACGACATTGAGGTTTGTAGTTATGTACTCAGCTTATTGAGTGATTTAGGTACTCTTTGAGAGTACATGAGTCATATCTATTAATTGTTAATTATTAGTGCGTGACTTTATGATGGACTGAAACAATGATTGAAGCAAATAAGATGACTTACTACTACCTAATCAAATACATAGAGTAAAGCTAACTTATTAACTTTGATAAACACTAAATGTAGAGTACCAAGAGGGACATAATGCTTAAATGTACTGGTCATGTTCTGGATTAATGATGTTTGAAAGCCTCAACAATGGAGCGATGTTTAAATATTTCTTTCAGTTGAATTGTATATTCGAGAAGGATGTATCACTATTAAATAGATCGTCCGAAATAACATAGAGCTAATAATATGATTACCTTGAGGAGTATATACGGTGGCTTACTGAAGATATTTTGGGTTTTTCGACCCAAAAATTAGGTATACTACCGAGCAAAGATTGCTTTATCTTGCGGTGTATGTTCTGCCTTCTCAAACTCACATTTTTCTTCATAAGCTAAGAACGTAATAAAGATGTTCTAACTAGTGTAGATGTCATTAATTACTCCTACATCAGCACTCCCCTCTATCAAACGGTGACAATGAATTGTGAGCTCCACTATAAACGCCACATCCGCCTCTTAACTATCTGTATTGTGTGTGTCTAATTTGTGCCGTCCTCCTTTTTCTAGGTGATAAATTGATACGAGCAGTCACGAAGATACAACCTCAACTGGTAAAACCCAATTATCTATATTACTTTCAAACATACACATAGTAACATTAATTAGTTATCATGACGGCTCACATATACGGCACGATACTCATTGTTGGGACACTCACTGCAAGCGTAATCCTTATTGACACAATATAATAATATAATTCAGATAACTAAGGAAGAAGATACGATACGCACCTATTCCCACAAATCTTTTATGTGATCATTTTCACTAAGAGAATTGGCACTCTGATGTAAATCGCAGTGGTATTGTTATTAGGATAATTAGAAAAATGCTACATGTGCGTTTAGCTCAAGCCTATAATTAGGCGATGAAAAGATTTAACAATTGTAGATAACTCATTGCTCTTTGCTATACGGATAAATTCGTTCCCTGCTTTCTGAAAGTTGGTGATCGTTCTGCATTGAGATGAGTGCAGATATGATCCGTAATGAGTGGTCGTATATTAAATTCAGCAGTTCTTATAAATCATTATTTAGAGATATATACATTATCTTGAGATTTACATGGTATTCGATAAATAATAACTAGTATAATTTCATTTATTCATGTTGTTTGAATGGATATGAATAACATTGTCGTAATTGCTGCCATGAGACTCCCTCTCATAGTTAGGTAAATAGATTAAGCTATTACTACGAAGACCAGCCCGCCCACATTTCAATATCTCACATTTCTATGGACCGCGACCTAGAATTAGCTATAGAAAATATGCTAATTTACTATCAAATAAATAAATTATTGAGCGGAACGCTGATGTGAACGTGATATTGAATAATATTTTCAGACTAATTTTGTATTAGCTGGATTGTTAAATTCCATTAAAAGTATACGTTTTATAGAACACAGAGCGCGCGCGTAAAGGTTAGCCGGGTATTATTTATGTATGCTCTAAGAATTAGACAGTGGGAAGCTCCTGCGGTTAATGAGAGTGACTTCATGTAGACAGATATCAGTTATCAGGATGCTTCACATGTGTCTACCAGAAAATTAATTACAGAGAATCGCCTAAGTATTCGAAGTCAGGGCCGTGGTCGCCTTCTTTTGGATATTTAATGTATCCATTCAAATGCAATCTATGTGTATTAAGCGAAAATAAAATAATGTTTTCCCTTCATTAATATGTTTTTTAGGTTTTGAAATCCTCACAGTTATATGGTGTCAAATTCATTCTAAATCATTCATAGTTCTCACATCCTGAAATTTCCCTCACGTTGGAACGCAGCCTTATTCTCATATTAGAGGTGATTCTATACAGTTGCACTTAGTCATCGTAACTCCCTGGGCAGTTTTCTTCATTCATTTCAGTCATTATGATAATGGAACGCTGTTGGCCATCTAAACGATGGGAGTGGTTTGGTGTTTTATTCTTCATCGCCATCCCGCTGTAATCCTCTTCGAGCACAGGAGACGGCGACAGAGATTCGATCCGAGATGGTTTCTTTCAACAAGTACAGAGCGTGGATATACATACTGAGTAGGTTTTCTGATTTACGTAATTCAGATACACATGGCATGCGCTTAGAGTAGAAAAAAAAAAACAAAGAAAAAAAAAAACCTACGAAAAGTATATTACACTTCGGCTCTGTTAGTTTCACCACATTTATTCTAATAAATTTTCTACAGAGCCGCTTAATTTTTTATATCACGTAGAACAGATCGTAACTTACAGAGCGGTATCCACTTCCAAATACAAGATATGTATCTAGTTAATGAGCTTGTATACTGTTACAGTAGAACAGGGAGTAATGTATATATTATCACGGCACACAGTATAATGCTTTGTCCTTCTGAATGAGCGTGCGGTGATTGTCTTGATGACTTGTATTTACTTTGAATGTTTGGCTGATTTTGATGTCTATATAAATTAAAAAATACAGTTGTTAGAAATGTAAAAAAATTGGGTAAGACATCGCTGTGAGCACGATAGACATCACTATAGACATAAGAACAAGGAGTATTATATTAATTTTCTAGAAAGCAATACTCTGATATGAAATAAATAAAGTGATTGATCTGGGATCTGTATTTCTGAGTTATTATTAGTAGAGTGAATACTGTACTCTCTTATATTCAAAATATACGAACCAATAATTGTATGGTATATAGAGCGACATCAAAAAATAGACAGCAATTCATTTTATTTATCGCATTGGATCACTCAAACACTAATGACTATTTACTAAGGCAATTTTCACCATTTCTTTTTGAGCATATTTATGCAATAGAAAACTATGCGATATCTGAAACTTTCGAGATTATTTTATCTACGCAGTGTTTGCTATGTGGGGTATTACTTGCCATCTCCTTGATTATCTAGCTCCAAGGGCAGTAACTCTGTTACATTCTCTACTGAGTAACGCATCAACGACGCCCAATCAAAGCAATAATGCAAATTACTTATAAATTTCAAATTGTCACGTAATAATACGATGATCGCGCAATATAATTCAAACGTATCATATACACAGGGGCCAATCACACGTCAACCTAAAAGCATGATCAGCCTGAGTTTCAGCCGTGATTCAACAATAGACAGAGCGCTATTGCCGGATGTGAGTCTCTATACTGTCTAAACAAGGCATTATTTATCGCGCAATACGATTACTATGACACCATCGTAATGACACATATGGATTTGCTATGCGTCATACAATATTATTCATCAAGTGGGTAGTAGTTGACTTCTAATTTCTAATATAATATGCTGATACAAATGTCCAAATAGACTATATCTGTATACTAAGTTCTACCTTTAGACATAATTTTAGAAGTAATTCTCGTCAACTTTTTTCTATGCTGAATCACATATTGCATCTATAATCAATGTCTCAAAGTCAGTTTAATCAACTATAATTTCAAAAATACGAATATCTCAATTCATATCAATAATCAATGCTCCTCTGTTGAGATCAAATGAAAATGAACAATTTTTGTTATATATCATATACTAATCTTGACCATAGTGTTACAATTAGAGGCCAGTGTTTAACGTAAAGTCTTTAACCGTAAAATCGATAGGCGAATTTATACAATATTATCAACAAATTCCAAATCTTTTGTGATGCACATTTCTACATGTGCTTGAATACTTAATAATCATTATGCAGGCTCTATTTGCATTTTATTTCATAGAAGCTTAACTAATGTGTTAAAAATAAACCTACTGATAGAGTATCATATGACATTTCAGAGGCCCAGAATAAAGACAATGATCATCACCTCTCATTAATCTGGCATCATACGTATATAATATAAAAGTATGCTGAGAAATTTATATGTGAGTTCCAATTAATTAGAGAGCTTTTTAAATTCTGTTCGCTTAGCATTCAGACCAGTTTACGCTGCTTCAGACATTTCAACAATCCGTTATATATGTAAGAATCACTTGTTTACTCAGAATCGTAAGAATTAGACAATAATGTACGCACAAATGATGACTTATATGCTATAAGATAAAATTGTTTATGGATGAAAATTAGACATTACATTTGAAATCAACAAAGCTGCCCTAATTAACTAAAGCATAAAAATCTATCGTAACCAATGTTGATAACAACGCGCTTTTAACAAATTATTTGCTGTATCATAATGATGACTGATGTACCAAAGATCCACATACTATTATACAATCAATTGGTAACAACGATAAGTTATTGGTTAACTTATCTCCTTATTTACTATTCCGATAAGAACATGATTACTCATCCACAATATGTGACTGTAAATCGGGAAGTGCGTCAGGCTACTACGAGATTTGGTCATGTCGACGCTGAGATATTCGGCTGCACGGTCATAACGAATCATTGTCACTTCAGAAGAAGCTTAATAATTTATAATTATAGAAGCCATAATCAGTGCGTAACCTATTGGAACTTTATCGATATGTATGAGGAGATCCCTAATAATTCGGCAATTCGCTGACTTGCAAGCTTTTGAACCACAAAACCGACGACGATTTGTCATAGTGATAACATCTTCTTATATTTTATGGGAGGTAACAAGACACAGGTCATACGGATAAGAGGCTAAGCTATATGGAGATTCAAAAAACCAAGCGGGTGCAGATTTACCTGTGTCCTTCTTTACCTCATCTTCAATTTTTACGTTAAAAAATTAACTAATAAAAGCGTTCAAAGACGTTAACGGATTTTGATACGGCAATTTCACACTCTCACCATAAGTCAGAGGTCAGAGACAAAAGACTCTAGTAGTTAAAAGAGCCAGCATAATGTCATCATAATAAATCACAATTGGAAGCTAAATTATCCTATCAGGGAGAGATGACAGCACAGCATCGCTTAGTTATCATAGAGCTTGCAAACCAAGCTCACTATATCTAAACCAGACTTCTAACAACACCACGATTCGAGAGTAACACTTGGAGACTAAAATCCGTGCGTTTTCTACTGTATTCACACGTATTCTACACTGCAACTTGCTTGATCTGAACTGGTCTTCAGCTCTTTTGACGGAGAGTATTAGACGCTGTCAACACGTGACATTTAATCAACTGCCAAGTGTCGTATTATGGCGTATTGTCATTGTTGTATTCGAGGATAGCATCTTCGCTTACTAGACAGTTGATCAATAGATTATACCATACTGGTAGGTTATATACCAACCGATTTATCATTCGAAGCACGTTGAAATAAAACGGCTTCCGTAATATCCCACTTGAGAACATATTGGTCAAGAAGAATCCGTCTGAATGTACGCGTGCGAGATTATTGGCACTGAGAGCGAGGAATCATCTCTAACATCAGGTAAGTGGACGATCATCCAATCACTTTCAACTATACTCTATAAAGAAAAAATAGAATAGCAAACTCTGCTCATCAAAAAGTGAACAAAAAGAAATTCTTATCACACAGTATAACAAAGATCACATCAGAATACGAGTATATAATGAATACAACCATCCGACTGTTTTACGGAGTAGTGTGAGCGCGCATTTTCAATTATATACTATATATTGCTGATTAGATATCTTTGATCATTCTACGTTTGGACCTGCAACAGAGCAGGCAGCAATGCTGATACTGAGTAACCGTTCACTATCGCCTCTATCACTTCTTCTTTGATCTTGCCTAATCAGCTCTTCTGGGCACCAATGTCTCCTCGACTAACCATTGCTTTTCTCTCAACTATCCTATTCAATTAACCAGTTTTAACTCTTATATACGGGGAGTTCTCTTAACCAAGACGGAATGGTGGCTATTCTGGGACGGGACCTTCGGAACTTTAAACAGCTTTTTCGAGCTTTCAATTTCGTTATACAGTTCACACCGTTGCGCACAGGACACTCAGTTCGGATTTTATTGGGCTTTCGTTCATTCAGAACTGAAAGTAAACGAAGCATACTTAACTGAATTGAGTCGATCTACTTCAGAGGAAATCGTATGTCGTAGAAAGGATTTCTCGTGTCCGCTATGACGTCATGCACAACAGAATATAGAATGATAC
Source organism: Leucinodes orbonalis (assembly GCA_019425675.1). Classification (NCBI taxonomy): domain Eukaryota; kingdom Metazoa; phylum Arthropoda; class Insecta; order Lepidoptera; family Crambidae; genus Leucinodes; species Leucinodes orbonalis. The sequence goes on from PQWD01000642.1 coordinate 7,924, forward strand.
AGATGACCTCCCATGAAAGTAGAACAGATAAACCATATAATCGATTTGTCTAATGACGCTGGTGACTAGACCATGCTGAATAGGGAACCCAAATAATATTGATGTAATATCTAGGAAACGATGTATGGTTACGGAGTGTGTACAAAAAGAGTATCTTTATAGACGGCAATCTTGTCCTGTCAGTTTGATCTCCATTCAGTAGACTGACTTAACGATCAGAATAATCTCAGTCTAGAAAAAGTAGAATATAAAAAAAATATCATGACACTGCACCAATTCAATCTCCTAAATGCACTCACCATTAGCTCTCTAAATTTAAGAACGTGATCGGCCATCTGTGATAGTATGATCGGTGCTAAACATAAGCAAAGCTTTTATATTGGTAACAAATACAACTGTTTATTAATATCAGTATTTTGTATTATGTAAACTCGAACATTACAGAATTATTATGGAAGAAGGCTATTTAATTGTTACAGCACTCCAGACCATCAAACAGACTTTCATGTATATTATTTATTTTTAAATCGTTTTTTGTTCTTTATTATTTTTTACCATGCACTTCCGATTTGATATTTATTGCAACATCCTTTTTACTTGAGTACCATCAGCGGGGGGTCGAACGCTCAGCAAGGGGGAGCGAGGCGGCGGAAGGACTGGTTTCTTGCTAAACGCACTGTCAGCCGCTCTCGACCTTGCCTTCGATGGTTGACATCATAAATAGATATACCAGCATAATCCTATGTCTTTTGAGATTTATAGAACATTGTAAGCAGTACACCACAAAACTGAAGGAGTCTGCTGGATGGATCAGAAACAGTCTGACTACTAGGACGAGGCTGTACGTGTTAATAGGACCGACCTTTCTTGTTGAGCGTCGCAAGTCAGCTGCGTAAGGTTTGATAGTGCCCTGGTCAAGCCATTCGGCTGAAACACCGCAACTGAGGCCGCGCGCGTCGTGAGGAACATGAAGAGCCTAACAAACTGATACGCTATACATGGGTTTAGATTTGATTTCCCGATAGGTGGACGCGTTCTAATGAGCGACAAATCAATTAGAAGCTAGCCAGTTAGAACAACACACGATCGCTACGATGATGATGATCTAGGGATATAAGGCATCATTTGCGCGGTCGACGATTGATAATCGGATGTGAGGAACTCCTGGGCAGTAAATACATTGTACAATGACATGTGATCGACATTGTATGGTTTTTTAATAGATTGACATGTTGAATATCTAGTATTAAATGTATTTTAAAATAGTAATTTTATGAGATAAATAAAACTGTTTTGGAAGTTATGGGTATTTAGGTAGTATCTTCTGTGTCACTGTTCACTCTCCAAACCCGCACGACAGTATACCTGACGTGACTGAACTTTAAAGACTGTACAGTACCATAGTATTGGGTAGTGCTCGTTGAGGCATCCTCCGAGCGAGGATCAGGAAGAATTATTTATTAATCCTCTGTAATATATTATTGTACAGTATTGAAGTTTTATCGACGATGCATCAATGAGAATTCGAAGAGTAGTATTGTTTCCATGCCTATCGTACATACAGAACTATCCACAGAATCATACGACATTCTTGACCGAGAGTATGAGATCGAGTTAAGGGGATCATCGATAACCTGATCATATTTTCTTGCTTCCAATTGAGATTGGCTTTTGTGTCGAAATCAGCGGACAGCTACTGTGCGTCGATGAAGCTTTCTTTCACAGTATGCATTCCTGGATGGGATCTAGCGCTGGTCAATAAAGCTATATTAATGTAACACTATTCAGTGTAATCGGTCGTATGTCGATATAGACATAGCGAATCGCTACAGTAGTGACGTCGGCGACGTAGAGTCGTATCGAGTGGAGGGATAATGCGGCGCTAGAAGAGCGTTTTGAATGTCCAGTCGAGTTATCAGTTCGACATCGCAATTAAGATGCAGAATGCGATATGTTGCAGCGCTGTTCCGATTGTCGTGTATCACGTTGGTCACGACGGGGGAGGTTAACCACCGGCAGGGCCTATCAAGCGCTGAGTTTTACGGTCGTGCGTTTCGCTAGTATGACGGAGCTGGCGATCTGGATCCATCTAAGATCTTATAGTGTCAACCAATCTCGCGTTCATAGAGATCTAACACTGTGAGATATGCTTAGCAGTGATTAAGTAAATTAAAAAGCTATTGTGAATATGGTTACAATGTATCCATTCAACATAAGTACTAGTCTAAATATATGCTCTCAGAGGCGTCAAATTGAGCTTTGACGTCACACAAAACAACATCCCCAGCCATTACAACCGAGACCGTGACTGCCACACTAAGCAACTCTGTTGATTATGCATGTGGTTCACTGTTTCATAGCCCAACTAATCGGCATTTCACAAATGACACATGTAACTAGTGGACTGCTACTGGCTGTAATGAAGCTAAGCTCGTGGACCTATGCGCTACCTAAAATTGTTGCCAAAGTTAATTTCGTACCTATCTCAGTTGAACAAAATAAGAAGGTGCTTGCCTTAAACTATTAGGTGATTCGTAGTGTGACGGTCTAGACAGTGCGACTGAACTAAATTAATTACCTAGTGTAGTTATTTGAGCGGAACTTAACCACTATGCTCGTACAGTTAGTTGAGTGGAGCGAGCGCTTGACGACAGCTCGCACGCGATAGCGCGGAGCAATATAAAACTGAGAGTACGATGAAGCCGACCACCTTGAGCGGTCTACATTCCCATAGCTGTTGATAAACATTGTACACAGTACGTAGACGTTACGGTACAGGGCTTTCTTCAAGCTCAGAGTTAGATCACACCACGTCCTACGAATATTGGATCCATGCGTAGCCATCACTGTCAAAAATGCCGTGAGCTCGATTTACTGTACTGAAATCATGATATAGGAAATTGATGAGAAATAAGTGCCTACGAAGAATAGCTATGATTGTATTACATCACTAACGAGCGCGTAGACTGCGGGGAACTCATATGCTACCGTATGGGTGCAGGAGTGTGATCGAGCGCGGTAGTGATATAGGCTATCTACGTATTAAACTTCTCAATCATTAATATGCAAGATACATACTAGGATCTGGTGAACTGAGTGGTATCTTCGGATATCTTTTACTAGACACGAATCTCTTATTAGATGAGATATTGCATAGATAGAGCGAGGAAAACGTACCAATAGCAAGTACTATAGTGTAATATTCGCGACCCAGTAAAGCGAATAAAATATATTGATGTTACCTGGCCCATTATGCAATGGTGGAAAATACTTAAGTCTGAAAGGCCATCTCTGCACCAATTGAAGCATCAGTAGTGCGTAGTACAAGCTATTAAAGACACTATCATCCAACTAAGTAAGGAGTAGAAGATAATTATAAGAAGGAAGTTATTATACCTGGTGAACTAGGGTTATGATTAAACTCAAACGATCTGGGGTAATTATCTTATGTTGACTAGAGAGTCATTCAGCTTGGGCGAATTGTAAATAAGAGACGGACCGGGGTTAATCACAGCATAGTATCTCCGCTGGAATCAGCTCCATTCTACCACTATGAAGAGTATCGTCGCATTCTTTACTTGAGAATTTGATAATGTCCTCATTAATGAATTAAATACTTTCTTCTCTGTCTCTTGTATACAGTTTAAGCTACTCATTTACTTCTTCATATCTAAAGATTGGATATTCCGTGACACATAAGCATCGGCCTTGCTGAGTAGTAATATTATCCGAGACGTAGCACTCTACGCCATATGGTAACGAGTGCGTTAAGAGGTGCTCTGAAGGTCAGGCAGCATGCGAGGACCTCGAGCGTGAATATCGGACTATGGTCGTCAATACACTATCACAGTGGGTAGGTCCGAGTTGCTCTGCTGGTTGTGGTGGCAATGTTTTGGGTCGTAGCTGGGATGGGATGATTGATCTTAAGAGGTCAACTAAACATAATAAATAGAAAGTTGATCATAAAATGCTATAAACCAAAAAAATAAGATTGTATATAAAAATAAATGTAATAATATAATAGTTGGCTGTCTATAACGATTTGTAAGAAACTTGTCATGTGTGGTATCGCATTTTATTACATTGAGCAGAGGATCACCATTACTCGTGTGGGTAGGGCATTATAGATGGATTGTCGCGTAGGCTGGTGAAATGATTGTTTCCTTAGTCGTACTCATGTATTACTCTTAATATTATGAATTAAAGACGCTATGGAATAGATTCATGAATAGAAACAACTAAGATTAGAGGTAGCAACCGAAGATTCTCGTCCAATTATGAATTCAGTGACAATTATCAATTGAAGCCACCCGAGACCATCACTTATTGCATGAGGAGCAGCCAAAGGCGGGTAGCTACGCGCAGCTCACCTTCTATATGGTGTGTTAGGCACCAAATACCACACACATATAATGTCGTTTAACGAGGACTCTCCAATCCGTCGTGGACTGTTAGTGGATGTGTTTCCTCCGATTCCGAGCAACATAATATTCACTTATTATGGGGCGAAGCGGGCTGACTCAGTTCATTCCGCATTTCCTATCAGGGTACATCACTCTCAGTGAAACGACGAGCACTGCAGATCTCTTCTCTTTCTTGGTTATGTACACCAAGAAAATATTCAACTACTTCCATTAAATAGCAGTTCAGATATGGAAAATATGTTGAAGCGAGAGCGCTAGTAAATACATCCACTGTTGGAATCCAATACCTTCGTAAATGAGAGTGTGCCTGCTCACTCGAGAAGAGTATCATTATGTACGATAAAAAAAACGCGAAAGACTTACCTGATATGATCTAGATATAGGGAGGTAAAGCTCACCAAATTCCTAATAACAGCATAAATGATGGGCATAGCATGAGTTCAATATAATGTCGTTCAAATTATTCTTCAATGATTACAAACGGGCAGCATCTGATTTGAGAATACTCAGTAATCTACTCAAAAGTAAGTGCTATCAATCAAGTACAAATTGCACTAATCTTTTTAGCTTAGTTAGAGCTGAGTTCGCAAATAATACGTCGATGTCAAAATGTGGTGCCCTCTAGTAGTCCTAAATAGGTCGCAGCGTAAACGAAAAAGTAGTATTATTCGTGAGAACACCATCACAGGCGGACGAACGTAATATTTGACCAATATAAATATTAGAAAACACGAACGTAGAACAAAGTAAGTCGCACGTGACGCATGGCTACACACTCCCCGTAAACAACAACAAGCGCACGAGCAGACGGAACTGACCGAAAAACTATTATGCTCCTAGCAGGAAGGGTATGCCTTAAGTTGAGAGTTGTGCATGAGTGGCGACCATGTGCAACATGAGTGCGTAGGAAACCCGATAAACAACCGAACTCCGGAGTGGCCGTGCGACGCTACCGAAAATAGTTAGTCTCGCCAGTGGCCGCCGAGTCATCGACAGCTACCACAGGAAAAGATCGGGCGGGATATCTTTGGCTGTAGCGTGACGTCCTTGACGATCCGACAAGAATCTAACTTCGTATATTATCGAACGGATTTACGCGACCTTGAGCTAGGATTTGCTCCATGCGTAGATAAGGATAGTGTGGCATGGCACTGAGACATAGGGCGATGAAACCATGCAAGGGAGTGGTCAGTCATGATTGAGAGATAGTCAGATCTATCTGACGCTGGGGAGATCTCTTGTTCTTGATGTCATTTGGCTCCAGTAGACCTATAATTTAGGAGGCGCTGTGTCTGTAACGTCGCGTGAACTGTATTGAGATAGTAGTTTGCTGCGAAGGAGCCCCTTTACGCGTTTTGGCAATGCAGTATTGATTCACCATATCTTGGGAGACCTCTTCGTCGCGCTTCAGTAGAAAGAAATACACGCCACCTGGTGTACGTCGCCGGGTACCATTCTATGGAATATTTATAATATTATAATATCTAATAAGGAAAAAAAATGTCAAGAAATTATGAACAGCTGTAAACTGGGATAAATCAAATTGAATTGAAAGGCTTTAAGTAGTTTTTGCGCATGATACAAACATGAAATCAGAACTGACATACAAATTCAAGTGTGGAGAGTATAAGCAAGGTATTCTCGCTATTGGCCAGGTATTGCCTCCACAGCTTTACCTGAATAATTGAAAAAGCAGATGGCTCTCAGTGAAGTAAGGATGGGTGTGAAAGTGTGTTAATAAAATTCTGCTCTGCATATACCCTTTTGCATGCTGTTAATTCAGAATTATTGTCTTAATAAAAATTATCTCAATTATTTGTCATTAAATAGGAGGGCAATACTGGGCGCCCTGAAATACTAACTTTAGGTCCAGTTCAGGTTTTAATAGTTCATGTTATGTTTTAAAATAAAAATAAAATTTATTATTATTCAATTGGGCTTACGTTTTAATTGATGAGGATGAGGGTTGACCCTTTTGTGAGGGAGGTTGTCTACATACACTACTGTATAATAATAATGTATATAAAATGACTTACAACTATGCTTATATACTAACTTATGTGTATGTTTAAGTGAGGTTGTCTACATACACTACACTTTAACTTAAAAAAATAAAAAATTATGTACTAATGGCTTACCATAACAAGCATTCCTCCATCTGCTTCAATCCTTTGTGTTGCTTTATATATTTCTATTGCCTTATTCACTCCTAATACTTCAACAATTCTTCCTAGAAATAAATAATACATAAAATTAATATATGATTACATAGTACAAAAATAATGTGCTTATGTATAGTGTTTGCATTGTAAACAACGGGCAACATTGAGTAGTAGTCGCAGATACTAGCCTGTCTGTTATGTGTCTTATGTCTAAGTATTCATATATATATTATTTATTTATTTAAAAAGGTACACCAACAGTTTATATACACAACATTGGACAACGTTTAGTTAAAGGTTAAGGTCTGGTACATATACCATTTATAGGCGTACACAACATTGATAAACATTAGAATAACAACACATGAGATAAAAAACTAAAAATGAAAATAACAATACTAATCAGAAACACTAACAATATCCATTTATATTATCAGAATTCATTTACTCATGTTATTGCCATATATAATTAAAACAATTACCACTAGACATTATTTTTTTCATAATACTTGAAAATCTTACAAGACATTTGGTGAAAATTTGAGTTTGTCCAAGGTGAGAGAATTAGTTATCAAGAAAAATTTAAAGCTATGAGCAAATGATGCTACCAGCCTTTACAATATCACATCTTATTGGATAATTAGCTAGTGTTAAAACTGCACTGAATACTACAAACAAAACAGAATCAAAAGAGTAACAATCTTACCTAACAATTCCTTTTTTTCTTCAGACAATTTCTCTGCTATTTCATTTGCAATCGCCTCAATAGTATCAACAGGTGTAACCGATAAATCTGGTAGGATTCTGGGGTTTTGTTTTGCTTCAAAGCCTTGGTGACTATTCACTCTCTTGCCTAGCCTGAGTTTGACATTTGTTCGATCATTGTGCCTTCGTTTATTTGATGTGTGCTTGTTGTCATACACTTTGTCATTTGTAAATACTTTCTTAGAATTAATATAGTTATCATCTAATCTATACTTAATAGTATAATCATAAGATTCAACACCGTAATCACTCTTTTTTGTGACATCACAGCTGACCATATCTTCAGTCAATAGATCCTCCTGAAATGTAACATTTATTCATAAATATGCTTTGTTTTATCAAGAATTATTACATATATTTGATAATTGTAAAGATTATGTATGACATAATATTTATTATGAGAGTAATATTTACTGTGAGTACAGCTGAGATCACTACAAAAGTATTTTATTTAAAAATTATTCCTTGTAATCAGAAATAGAGTATACAGAGATGATGATGAAGATTGTTATTGTATTCTACACATAATTGAAACAGGGATAGGGTGTGAGGATGTTTATTTACTTAATAGCCACTAACATAATAAGACAAACCCACAACAACCAGAGAACATAATATATCGACCAACAATTTTCGAAATGATTAACTTGTACATTGTGGTGACAAAATACAAATATTGGCAACATTTTACCTGTAAAGCTTTGCACCAAACATTGTATTTGTTTTTCTTTTCTTCCTGAGGTTGTGGCTGTGGACGTCGGGGACGCAATTTTGTACGCTTAGGGCGCCGCCGTAGTTCTTCGTCGGAATCCGAAGCGGTGGTCTCATGGGACGACGGCTCATCACTCTGCTCGTCTTGAATTTGCATATGCACTAGTGATGGTGGATTAAAAACTTCAGGTCGAGTCAAAGGTATATAGGTGCCCTCTTCCACATCAGAATCATCCAACTGCAAACGTATCAATGTTAGAATCGACCTAGCGTAAGCTTTTTAACTTTAATAATAAAAAAGAAAGTGTTAAAAATGCAACAATCGAAGAATACTTAATAATTTGACAAAGAATTGTTACACATAAAAACGTTTGTTCTAACCTCTCCTTCTTCTCGTTCATTGGATACTTCTACATCCAAGTCTACTTCTGTTGTCGACATCATGTTTATAAGATATAATAAACAGCGAACATTAGATCATAAAAATATTAGAGCCAAAAAAAACAGCTATTCCGCCTTCTATCACTACGCTAGCTGTCATATCAGCTGTCATTTTTACTGTCACTAAATCAAAGACAAACGTCATTTTCAAAACCAAATATTTTTTTTCTAAAATAAAACAACTTCCATAAAAAGCCTTACATGAAGTCATGATTAAAAGTTGCTTCTTACTGGTGCAATGCAAATGTGTAATAATTAAAATAATTGTCGTTGATTAGTAAGAATCCCACAAACAATGATATTCTGTATATATAAAGGTAGATACGCCATCCTCAAAAACGAACCGCCGAAGAGAGTACAGTTTGTACTCTTATGTTTAGATAAATAATAGGTAAATGTACGCTCATTCGAAATAATTATGTGTATGTGTGCTGTCACTGCATTCGGAACACTTTTTTCGATTGTTTTGTGAGCATATCACGAATCCACACTTTTGACTTGACATGACTTGAGTTATTTCTTTGTCAACCGCCATATAGCACTAGTCTTCAAATTTTATAATACAATCGATTTCAAGTTTTTATGAATGGTGTTTTTTTATATCACAGCAATAAATTGGTTATGTAAAGTCGAGTAACAGTAAAATTACCAGCTACTTCAAATTTTACATAAAACTTACTTATTCAATTTCTTTTCAAACAGGGCAGCATTTGAAGTCGTTAGTAAAGTAACACTCAAGCCCTTAGATGAGCATTCCAGACTAGATGTGAGATCGGCAGTATTGCCTGACGAAAGGCCTCCCTCCGATGATTTTGACCCAAGACTTCATAGGGAACCAAAGTCGCCTATAAAGTAGGTTCCAGCAAGTAACTTTAACGCTTTGTCCGCCAATGACACAATTTATTCTCTATTATGTCTGGATTCCCGGCTTTCAGTGGGAAACATATTGAGTAAAGATTACGTATCATTATTATTATTGCTATCATGCTTTTCGCCATGCGGTCCGATCCAGTTGAAATCCATCAGCTTTTTAAATCCCCCGTCTAATAATGGCCCACATTATAATTGACAGATATTTATGTCATAACGTTTAAATGCATCGAATAGGTCTCAACATTATAGGCGGGATAAGGCGGTAGAGATGTTAAATTGCTTTAGACAAGAACATACTTCACACAATTATACGTATAATTAATTGTATTTTTTTCCAGCACGTAATGGCTTATTTTAATATCATACGCTCACTGTTTGGTGCGGGACTACTAGGCATGCCGCTAGCAATAAGCCAGGCAGGCATTGTATTGGGCCCTTTTCTGGTTTTGATTACTGGAGGGCTTGTAATACACATGCATCTAACACTGGTAAGAATGTGTTTGTTTCTAGAAGGTTTTAGTTATGAAGTCTATGTGAAAGATAGAAAAAAAATCTTTATTCAAATAAATCTGTTATAGATTCTTTTGAATTGTCAATTGTTATTATTATTATATATTTTTTATGACTCTACCACCGGTTCGAAATAAGTAGGATTTTCGAGAAGAGCCGGCAAGAAACTCGATAGTCTTAAAAAGCATCTACTTATCTATTACCTTTGCGTATATCTAATTACCTATAGTTTAATGATAAAAAATTCCTCCACATATATAATTTATGTATATATTACGTCAGCCTCTATGTCATATTAAGAAAAAAACAATAGTTAATAGTCGCAAAATTCACTGCTGACTGTACTAAATAGCTATAGGGAGATTGAAACGCAACCCACCACGACGTGTTAACGTTTACCATCCTTAATTGCCGATCGCTTTCGACCACGATTGGAACCGACAGCTTAATGGGCCCTCCGAAGTACGGAATCACCTTTCATTCCGGTCAATCAGGTGACTTAGCCTACAATGACCTAAAAACTAGCAAAATTCACCTAAAGTGACTTCCGCGGGATTCGAACGATTGCAGGATCTCACAGCGATGTACCTAACTTTGTGACAACTAGACACTAGGAAGCAGTTGTTCAAAAGTTGCAGCTTGTAAATGTAATCAGATGCATTTTACAGTTGAATTGCCTAAACGAAATCAGCCGCCAATTGCATATACCTCATGTATCCTACCGCTATGGATTCCGAATAGCATTGCTTCATGGCCCACCGATTTTCAAATGTATCGGTAGATGTGGTCCGTGAGTACAAACAATACAATCTAATACAGTCAAATTCATATTTGTAATATGTTGGATAATGATTTGAATTTTTTAGAACTATTATCGCAATTTTTATGATATTGAGCCAATTGGGGATTTGTACTGTGTTCGTAATCTTCACTACAGACAGTTTACGTGACGTAAGTAATTTCCGGTAGAATTTTAAACACTTCAGTAACACATTTAATCATCAGGTGGTTGCGTACGTAAGTAGTAAAAGCAGAAAGTTAAATGAAAATTGTTTAATCGAACTGAAACCGCAAGTTGAATCCTCTACATTGAAATAACCTAGGCTTTTGCTTAGGCAGTTTTTCCTAAAATATACACGTATATTTAACAGTGGATCCGGCATAATGGCATTGCATAATCGACTTTTCTCTTTAATTGAAGAAGAAGAGGATGACTACGAGCAAACGGTATCAAAAATGCAATCATGACTTTAATAAATCATTTCTGAATCTGATATATATAGGAGACTAATTTAGGTCACCTTTTTCCACTTTACTGATTCGAATAATGTACCTACCCTACGCGTTTATTTATGACTAGGTAGGTAATAACTGTTCACTTACCATAGAAAAATACACATGAAAATTTCAAAAAGGAAAAAAAAATGTTTCGTGATAATTTGAGAGATTAGTCATTTATTGTTTTCAGATAATGGATTGGCAAAGTTCTCGCCCCGCGATGATAGCACTGTTGTTGCCATATTTGTTATTAGAATTTAGTATGAAGACTTTGAAGATTGTCAGCTACATATCTATGCTAGGTAAGAGTAACATAATATTTTCTTGAGCAACGAATTTTAAACTTATCTATGTTTGTGATTCTATTTATAATTAGCGAAACCTTAAAAGGTAATCTAACAATAGCCTTTCTCCAATTCATTATTAAGAAGAAGAAGAAGTAAGACTTTCATCTACCAAATTTACCTTAAAAGATCATCATCATTATGATCATTGATACCGCATACCATAGCTATGGTAGATTGGGCGTAAACCAATCACGCGGGCCCGATGCAGAATAGTGGGTGATAACGATTCTACCATACTACTCTCGCGTGCAAGTAAATCGACTCAAGCCTCAAGTGCGCATAAAAAGTGATATAACTAAAAAATGACTTATTTTACCTCTATATAATGTTTTACATAATTAAAGCCTAGTAATTAGGCTTTCAAATGGTAGCATAATATCAGTAATTTAAATAAACACTTGTACTTAGAATGCAACTGAACGCAACCTCCCGTAAACTCTCTGCGCTCTATTCACAACTTGCGCGACACAACCCCCTATAAAACCCCCCTGTAATCGTTTTTTTCTTATCAGTCGCTCATTAGACGTTGACCTGAACACATCTCTGCAAATTGAAGCCGTCATTTGAAGAAAATTATGGATACAACACCTGAAGAGCCGCTCAAGTCGTTGCCCTGTTGCAAGAAGGTTGAACCAGCAAGAAGCGCTCGCTTCGTTTGAATATGAGTCAGTCCGCAGTCTCGAGAGTATACAGAAGGTTTCAAGAGACGGCCTTCACATCGAGGCCTAATACCAGCCGACGCCGTGCACCTCGGAGCGTGACGACCGGTTTTGGTCTCGAC
>PQWD01000642.1:28199-79372 GCA_019425675.1 Leucinodes orbonalis
TCTATTGCCAATGTGGCGGCCGACTGAACGTTTCAAGCGTCAAGTTATGGCGTTTTGAGAAAGACATTCGTAGTTTTTTTAAATGTTAATAAATGTCAGTGTAATTTTTAAAACTCGTTTTTAATATGAGCAGATATTACGATTACGGTAACGCTATATCATGGTAAGTTAACATCAAAGTGCTGACTACCATATTGTTTAGAATTTTGTATACGTTTTTCTCTAAATAATAGTTTTTGCTTGTTTACTTTCATAACATAAGTAGATTAAGTAATAATTGCTCGTATTTATTGTATCTTTGACCATAATAAGTAGTTATTGGTCTTACCGGGCTTTTTAAAAATAATAACTGCACTTTACAACCTTCGCGGTTGAACGTGGTATCTCATTTTTTTACTGAATTTAAACTTTAAACTACTCGTACTATTGTTTTGCGTATAAAGTTCAACACAAGCCTTTAATGCAGGTAAAATTAATCGAATTTTTACTCTATCTAATAATTATTGTTCTCAATGAACAATCGATCCATTATACATACTTATTGATTTTGCTAAATACTATTAGCTACTCAACAATTGGGTTGGCGTACAATGGCTATGTAGTTTAGTATCTAGTCCATGTAGTTATCCAAAACTAATTACAATTTAAATGGTATGTGTCATTATTATCTAAATATTTTTTTCCATTATTCCTTTCATTGCTAAAGTTCATCATCATCATCAGCTCATTAAACGTCCCCACCGAGGGGCACGAGCCTACCCGTATAGGGTGATTTCATTGCTAAAGTTCATATTGCCTGTGTATTTGTTATTAATCTGTAAAAAACTATTGTGGTAAAAACAGAAATAATGTTAGAATCGTCATTTATGTTATGCTAATAAGTATAGAACCTTAATTGATAATGGTTGGACTCCTTTTCTGATCAACATTATCTAGTACATTATGAAGGTTTTTTGCTTCAATAAAGGTTGTAAGCAAGCTAATATATTTTAGTAAATTATTAATATTCATTAGAACTAGTAGCACAGCCACACCATTTTTTCAATTCTGCCTCTGTAGCCATCATTAAATCAGAATATAGGTGGTCCTATAATCCCATTTGTGTCATAAAGAAGTTCCTCTAAATTGATTATGAATATTTGTTGTTAGAGTAACTTGTAATGGAAAATTCTGGAAAATTTCATTGACAGGACAGCCCTCTTTATTTCTCTTACATTCAGCTCCTGTCTACCCAATAGTTGTAAAAAATTGGTGATTGAAAGCTGTTAATGTACTTTCTCTCCTTAGCGACACTACTTCACAGCTGCAGTGGAATAATTTATATTTATTCGCAAATTACCAATGGGACCGCCAATATTGTTTTAAAACAATATCATCAGTAACGGAATAGTGGTTTGTTCAGATGTAAAAAAGCTGTAAGACATGTTTTAACCATTGACGACTAAAACACGTAATTATTCAATTGCAGATGTTTCTCGGGCCCCTTTCCCTTTAATTCCAGTTTGTGGTGTAAGAGAAATAAGCAGGCACGCGGTGCTGAAAGTTTCCAACGTCGAAGAAATTTTCCAGAAAAGCTGTTAAATTTGTATAGTTGTTTTATGATAGTTTGTCCGTTTTCGGACTCGTGAATTTCAGTTAACATGAGATGGTCGCACTTCAACAATGGTTAAAACACGATCTTCAGCGAGGGTAGGGAGCGGTGCCCCCAGTGTGCCCACTGAAAATGGAACCAACTCTGAACTTAGAACGCGGCTCAAAGCTACCGAGAACGGTCACCGTTCCCAAAAAAGCAGTACTAGGCAAGTGTCAGTTGTTCTCGCGTTTGCCTCGCCTCTAGTAGTCAGCATGACTTCATACGTCCTAATGTTCAATGTTTATTAGAAACAATGCAGGAGATTTCACAAGAGTTGCTGCATGGCCCTCATGGGCTTCTGGTGATGGGAAATTAATTTTAAGCATATTGTGTACCCTTGAAAAATTAATTGGATTTGTATGTGTCAAAATTACCCCTATTTGATTTGAGGTCTATGTTTTGTGTTTATATTTTGCTTTTACTGTGCAAAAGGCAAACAGTAGTTTGTTTTAAAATGTTGGCCTTTGATATAATTTTATGTTCTAATGCATGACAAGTGTTAGATTATTATGAGGCACAATTCAATGTCTTAAAATTGTGAAATACTAATTTACGGAGTCAAAGGCACTTCAGCTATTTAAGCATAAATTATGCAAAGTAATGGTTATAAACCAGTTTCACTGTGTATCATCAAGAAATCTGATTTTCAATCACAATTATCAGTCATTAAAACTTACTGTACATAATATTAAACTATCTCATCCATCATTCTTACAAAATATAGCAATTGTATAGCAATTTAAAAATTTTGTCATTCATTTGGTCCATTTTCAATAAAAAAAGATAAATTTTTAGTTTGATTTATGTTTTACTTACTTATTTAACACAAAAAATGTTTTGAACATGCATTATGCAATGTTTTCATTACTACATATTTGACTTTGTAAGCACTCTTTTGGAACTTAGTAAAAAACACAAACTATCTAAATGTGTTATTAAGTTATTTAACGCAAATGTAAAAATAAAATCAGTTTTAATAAACTGATACTTTGAAATGGTTCAAAGGCTACATATAAAATCCACTTTGACTTTAGCTTATTTTTAGGACCATTTTTAGGTTTAATTTAAATTGAGTATATATCAAGGTTGACTTTGATATGTAAGGATTGATCCTTACAATGATATTTGATAACCCATGTCTAATGTTAAAATATCTACTACTTCAACCAAGGGTTCAATCTCTGAACGGTACAAACACATTTGTCTGTTTCTATATCATATTTTTTAAAAAATATTACCTAATATATTTATCCATTGTTTAGTTCAAATACTACAAGGTCCTAGCTAAAATTTAAGCTAGATGTTGCCATTTGGATGTCTATGGATATTTATGATAAAACATTTCCCATCAGGAACAATCAAGCTCTTCCTTCGGGCGGCACAGGCCACAGCGGCGGGTCGCAAGGCAAGGACCCGCTCGCTCCCGCGCTGCCAGGCTCCAGGAACATGTACCAACAGCATCCGGCGGTTACGGGGTACAATCCGCAGGACACACGCGCTCAGGCGATGTCCGTCACTGTAAGTCGAATCCTGATACTGTACATCAGAAATCATTTTAACCCTTTGAACGCCAGGAATCCGGATACATAAGAAAATCTATTGTTTTTGACGCTTAGGTGACATTGGCGTTCGAAGGGTTAATTCATTGCGTTACCACTGCTTGGGGCCACAATCCCAAAAAAAAACTGGATAATGTACATTATTTACCCTTATTCAATGCTACCTAATCCGATCAGTGTTTATTTAGATCGACTTCATTTTATCAAATATAAAACTAAATGGTGTTTAATAAATTTAAAAATATTTATTAAACACCAACTGGCACTCAGCAAACCTAATATTAAAATATATTATTTTGAGTCCTGAAAATGTACAGAAAAATCTTCGAAAAATGTATGACAATCTATTCATTATTTAATTAAATTGTTGCTACTAAGCTACAGACAGTTCATTGCCAAGTTTTTTGCTTGAATTAAGTCTAGCTTTGGGTATCATCTATTCATAACCATCATAACACGCGACGGCTTCTACTAACCGCAAGTCGGTGCCGGCGTTGGGTAAAATGAGACAGAAGTGCAATCGCAGGCGCGGCAGAACTCGATGTACGCGGGCGGCATGTACCACGGGTACGGGCACGGCGCGGGCGGCGCCACGCTCGCAGCGATGCCCTCGTTGTCGCCCACCGCGTCGCTGCAGCCGTACCCCGTACACCCCGATGTTAAGTTTAAGAAGTGAGTATATACACGTACATGCTTAATATTTAACCTATTTGTTTTTTTTCTATTTTAGAGATAATAAACACGTAACTGTCTATTATTGGTTTTATAAATAAATAATAGTACACAAGGTATTGTTATAATGACTTTTACCTGATGCGCTTTGTTGTATCCTTTGAAATTCCAGATTAAGTAGTGAAAAGTACCTTAATATGCGCTTTGTTGTATCCTTTGAAATTCCAGATTAAGTAAGTTGTGAAAAGTACTTTAATATGCGCTATGTTGTATCCTTTGAAATTCCAGATTAAGTAGTGAAAAGTACTTTAACATATTAAGTAAGGTTTATGAGATGTAACGAAAATTTCTGCCGTCCAACTGTGCACAGTTTGGCAGTCTTTATTTTAATGTAATGTTACCTTTTAATAGATTTTTTTTAAAAAAACCGAACGTCAGTTTTGTGTTCCAAAAGTATTACTTGACTTCTACAGAGTATTTTTTTTTGTTATTCGCGCTAAACGTTTAGCTGTCTAAAAACTAGGTTAAGTAATACACTTCAATATCATGTGCGCAGAAATATATGGTTTTTAATCTGGCAATATTCCCCAGGCTTCCATTCTATGACGTGATGGCGGAACTGTTGAAGCCCTCGACCATGATGCCAACACAGGCAGGCCGTATGCAGGAGAGCCTCTTCAAATTCCACCTCACGCCGCAGCAGGCCACGGAGATTGCGTCCGGGAAGGATATAGTTGGAACCAGTAATAAGCTAGATTATGTTATACAGGTATGTTTCAAATACTGATTCCTAAAGGCTTGGAATGTTATTTTTAACCCTTTGACTGCCATAAATCCAGACAAAATAGAATTTCTATTGTTTATCGTCAAACAGTTTACCCCCATGGCGTCCAACATGTAAAACAACAATAGATTAATATTAGAATATAGCCTGGTAGCCGATAAGAGGCAGTTTTGAGTCCAGTCATTAAGTGCTTGTCTGGTGTTGCGGGTAGACACAGTTAAATATCTATTGTTTATTGGGGGTCAACCTTCCAAGTGTGAGAGAAGAGAAGAGAGAGTGCTCTCTCATACCTATCCCTTTATATGGTGCAGCAGTCTCCATCCTGCCCATCAACATAGACGATTTTGGAAAATATCTTCACTATTATGGAATAAGCCCCAAATTTAGAAATGTATCATCAAGGTGAGGTAAGTTGCATGATAGGAGTCTTGCAATTTCAGATACTTAAATATGTAAAATGAACATTAAATAAATTATTTAATATTATTATTTGGGCAAAATTAGTGAAATTACTTTTCATTCTTTTTGTTCCAGGCTCAGTTAAGATTTTGCCTTTTGGAGACATCATGTGAACAAGAAGACTACTTCCCACCTAGTATTAATGTTAAAGTTAATAACAAAATGTGCCCACTACCAGTAAGTATGGCATAAACTATTTTTCAATCTTTAACTTGCATTTATTTTTCAATTTCAATAATCTATCTATCATATTCCCGAGGTTTCACTGAGGTATTCTGTTAAATTCTCATAACACTGATCAAACCTCCCTATTTCGGTCAATCACCTTTTTAAAATAGATTTGGTTTTTTAAAGATTATTAACTTTCACTCTTTATTTAAGTATCTTTTGCGTTTAGTGAGCGTTTAATGAGTTGATGATGGTGAATGTCAAACAGAATCCAATACCAACAAACAAGCCGACGCCGGAGCCGAAAAGGCCGCCCCGGCCCGTGAACATATCGTCCCTAGTGAAACTGTCGCCGACGGTCTCCAACGCGATACACGTGACGTGGCAAACGGAATTCACGCGCGCCTACGTCATCAGCGTGTTTATGGTGCGCAAGCTCACCTCGGCCGAGTTGTTGCAGAGGCTCAAGAATAAGGGCACCAAGAATCCCGGACTATACGCGGTCGTTAAGTGAGTGCATTTTATTTCAAAGTTATTTGACGGATTTCATTTAAAAAAATGACTGAGTCGCTTGACACATATGTTGACTTATTTTTATATTTATGATATAAAATTATCATTAAAATATTGATCTTAACACGTCATTAAAAGGGTACCAAATCATAAAACACGAGCACACTACTATGTCACTATGACATGTAGCAAGTGATGTGATTATGCATGAAAATTTTGCTCAACTTTTCTCCCTTTTCTTTGCTTTTGCTTAAATTTTGCCGCGTACACATTTTGAGTGAAATTGTGCATCTAGTTACTTAATTGTTTATCTAAGCTTAACATAGTGTAAATATGTTTATCTGTTGTTTAGTATTCATACTACAGGCTAAATGCTTAGTTTGGGGCTAGATGGCGCTGTGTAAATGTCAGTATATATGTATAACCTAACGATTTCCTTTACAGTCAAAGAGAAACTATCAGAGGACTACGACAGCGAGATTGCGACAACATCGCTGAGGGTGTCGCTTATGTGTCCCCCTCGGCAAGATGCGCATGTCGTGTCCGTGCCGCCCGGCCAATTGTCCCCACCTGCAGTGCTTCGACGCGTCGTTGTTCCTGCAAATGAACGAGCGGAAACCGACGTGGTTGTGTCCCGTGTGCGACAGGCCGGCGCCATACGACTCGCTCGTTGTGGATGGGTAACGTTCATCTAAAATAAAACAATTAAGCTCACGCCTTGGCCCCAGAGGGGTAGGTCCTGACATACTTCCCTAGCTTCATTCACATCCATCAGTCTTTTTGTACGAGCTCTTTTATTCCTTTTTCTTGGGACTCTAGCCTTCTTAAGGACTTGACCAATTTGGTCAAGGTAAGTCCTTCTGGGTCGTTCCCGCCTCGTGTATTCTTCCACATTCGCACAATGAACTTGCTTTGCTATTCTCCTTTCACTCATACGCTCCAAATGTCCATACCATCTTAACATAACTCTTCCTACTTTTGACACTACATCTACTTTCAGACCACTATAATCTATTACATATAAAAAAATATATTTCAATATAACAAAATGGAGTGTCCGTTTGTTGTAATGAAATAAAAAAAAATTCTTCATGCATATGAATACGGAATATACGCCAAAATAAAAATATGTATTTAAAATTTTTGTCTGTCTGCTTGTTTGTTCCGAGTAATCTTTGAAACAGTTGGATGGATTTGGATGGAATTTTTTCGGCAAGTAGCTGATTTTATAAGAAAAATATAGGCTACTTTTATTTTAGAAAAATAAAGCTACGTATTGCCTTGTCCTTTTTAGGTAATGTTTTAGTGCGAGGAATTTAAATTTATAACGCGGGTAATACCGCGGGAATCAGCTAACATTTAAACAAGTAAACATTTAACCCTTTAACCGCCGCTGATGGATATATCCAACAAAAACAACAGATTTTCTATTGTGTCTGGAATTCTGGCTGTTAAAAGGTTAATAAATACTCAGAGATTTTTACAATGCGACTGTAATGGTTGACTTCATTTTTAAATGGTGCAAAATGAACCTTCCTCTATTGTGAAAGTTATAAAAAATTCTACTGTCTGTAGACTAGAATTATTATTAATAAATTTTAAATTAGTTCCTTGACCTCTCCAACCTATCGCAGTCCACTGCTGGACATAGGTCTACCCCATTGCAACAGATATCCCGGCCCTTCGCTTTTGGAAGTATAAATAATAAATAGATTTAAACATAGCCTTAAATAACATATGACAGAAGCCACCATGGCTTATTAAATTTTACGTATTGTTACTTTCGTCTTTTTTAAAATTGTAAATGAAACTAAAAACTACACCCCTGTTAAAGATCTCATTTATGTCGTGTCACTTTAGGTACTTCCAAGAGGTGTTAACGTCACCCCGTCTCGCATCCGATTGCAACGAGATCCAGCTGCACGCGGACGGGAACTGGTCGGCTCACGCGCCGCCGCCCCGACAGCCGCCACAGACGCAGCCGCAGCCCGAGCCCGCCGTCACGCTCATCTCCGACGACCTGGGTGAGTCGATAACACTTGTTTATCCTCACGTTACTCGCGACACATCCAACTGTATTTCAATGGGGACTACGGTTTTCTTGCTCACCAGGTGGCGCCACTGTAGAGTAAGGTCTAGAGGTCGTAAATAAATAAAGCTCACGCCTTGGTCCCAGAGGGGTAAGCCGAGATGATGGTGATTTCTTAATTAATGAAACTACATACTAAACAATGATAGCTACTAGATTAACTTATTTTTTATGTGTAGGTACTAAAAAGCAGTTATTCTTGTATAATAACTTCTGAAATAAGCAACATAATTTTCCCACAGTACGACTTTACATAATTACGATTTTAAATCTATCAAATTTATCGCCAAATAATCCATATTTGCAATTATTTAATGAAGGAGATCACTTTTGAACATGCACTTTAAAAAATATTTGGTTTTTATCACAAATACCGATGAAACCTATGTAAATTGAATGTTTTAGGACCTCACGCGACACTAGCGCCTCCTGGTGGCAAATTCACTCGTGGTAGCCCCTATTACTGCGATAAAAGTGTAAAACATATGTATATTATAACGTATTTACATATTGCACCTACACATACTCTAACCTCGCACAAAACTTACTTGAAAACGTATGCATAACATAACCATCACTCACACTCACATACAATAATAATAATACATACAAACACATGACCCCCTCACACACATACAAATTGAACATACATACCCAGGAAGACACTGCCTCTACTGCACAGGATTTAATGGCACCATGATACACAAATGAGATTCTATGAATTGTGTAACTCTCTATATTTTATTTGTATCTCAGTGTTAAGAACTGAAATAAATATTATTCGTTTTTATACACCACTTAATGACGTAATGAGGTCATCAGCTCACTTTGTAACCAATGATATAGAAAAGTTTAAAAGACTGACCATCGAGTTTCATGCCGGCTCTTCTCGAAGATCCTACTTATTCCGAACTGGTGGTAGAGTCAAAAATATAATAACAGTTGACGATTCAAAAGGATATGTAATAGGGCTCGGACATTTTTGGTTGACATTTCTTGTTGAATTGTTAGTTTAATGTTGATCTAAGATGTAATGATAATAAGTATTTTACAGCAATAAATATTTCATTATACGCTAATAAACTCCACAGAGGTGATACCAGTGGAAGGCAACACGGGTGGCGGCGGTAAACGGGCAGCGGTAGGCGAGAGTCGTGTGCCCAAACCGACTGAAGCTGTGGTCGACTTGACCTCCGACTCGGAGGACGAGCAGCCTCTCAAAAGGAAGGTGCCAGCGGCCATGCCCTCCCCGCAATTGCCGGCGTCACCTATCAAGACTGATGAACCTTACACTAACACTGGTAAGTTGTGATGATTAGTAAAAGTATGCATGGGTCTTCTCATATCTCTCTATGATAAGATAAAAATTCTTTATTGCACAAAAGAAAAAAAGCATACAACACAACAAGAAACAACCAAAAACGAGTACAATGTAGGCGGTACATTGTCTCTATGATTAGGAATAAAGAAATAATCAAATATGTTTACAAATCACAATCTAGCGCACATTTGTATACTAATAAGAGCTTGTATACCATGGCAATAACGGATACATTTTTGTATACTTTTTGTCGAAATATACACATATGATGTTCTTTTGTGCACACAATTTTTTTTACTGTCCTGGCATTGAAACCAGAACTCTTGGTGTCTAAAAGCTGATTTAGGGACTACACCAGTACCAGATGGGCCGTCAAATATATTAATAACTCTAAGACAGGCTGCCCTGGTCAAAATTTTAATTGCTTTGATACTATGTCTACTATTGTGAGATCCCATAATGAATTGCAACAGGTTTCATTATGTTTTGTTTCGTTGAGTGAAAGAATTTTCCCTTTCCTTTCACTCATGTTTCCTTTTCTATCTTTTAAAGTTATTCTGCTCGTTTGTCTACACATGAAATATATTTTTAAATATTATTTTTGTAAGTATATGTGGTGATAATAGTAATGTTTGTGTTAGCGGTGGAGGCGGTGTCATCAAGCGGGTACCGGTCACCGAGCGCGGGTGCGGTTATTTCCCTGGATAGTCCGTCTCCGCCCGCGCCTGCCTCACCCCCGCTGGATACTGCCGATCGGCCGCATCTATCCATCACGCCGGTGCAGAGATGTGAGTACACAATACGTATTTATTTATTTATTTAAGGCTCACAAAACAAGATACAGTCAAATACAGTCTTTAGTTTCATCAATAAAATATACATCCTAGACTGCAATTCTAAACATGTAGGCACAGATTGTACCAAATTAGCTGTAATGAGAGGTTAGTGTATAATAATACTTAATATCTATGTACCTTAGCATGTAATGTTAGTAAGAAACATTATATGAAAGTGTAATGAAAAATCAGCTATAGTCCTGGATTGAAAGAATATCCAGGACTTTATTACGAAAACCATGCAATTTACAAGCGAAAATGTCCAAAGAAGAGTGCTCAGAGATTATTTCATTATAGAGGCGACACATTCTTGTAATAGGGTTGTAAAAAGTGGTTGTAAAAATTAGTTTTATGAAACTGTAGGCAAAATAAACCAGGAGAGGGATTACGGGACCTAAAGCGTACTAAACTCAAGCATAGAAAGTAGGACTGGGAGTCAATTTTATAGTGTATAATTTTATAAAGAATTATAAGTTCGCTGCATTTACGACGGGACGCAAGTGATAAGATTTTAAAGTATTTAAGCCTCGCGTTATACGACCTATACTTACGACCAACAGCCCTAAAGCAAAGGATATTAAAGAATTTTTTTTGAATATTTTCGATTCTATTCGAGTGTACATTATAAAAAGGTGACCAGATTACAGAAGCATACTCGAGTATGCTTCGTACTAAGGAAAAGTATATATACCTAAAAGTCAATTGATTTCTAAATTCCTTAGTGCATCGTGATATAAAACCAAGGAGCTGAGTACACCTGGAGATATTGATATGTCTTCGTGATTGTGCATTTAGTTAGTTTATTGTTTATCTAAGACTGTGGGCCTATGCCCTACAGTGTGACGTAGGCTGATGATGAAACAACTCGTCATCATTATCATCATATAACGTCCCATCACATCTGCTGATGTTTATTCATATTTCAGGCACAACCAATAACACAGAACGCGAAGAAGGTGAATCGGCGCCCGCACACTGGGCACCATACGCGGACTCCGACAGGGAAAACCACGACTCTTATCGAAGGTACTGTTGAGCAAGATAATTTAAACAAATAATTATCTACCGCATTCATCCAGCGCTACCTAGCCGAAACTAAAGCAAGAAGCTTGTATCAGGGGTGCTAAAAATGTATAAACATATTCTTGTAAAGAAATACTTGTTACACATAGAAACACCCAGAGCAATACAAACAGACATGTTCATGCGCGCAAATGTTTGCACTGCCCGGGCTCGAAACCAAAACTCTTGGTTTAGTACCCGACGTCTCAAGTATTTCACCAAATGAGACATTAAAATTGAATAAACTAGACTAGTCTCTCGTGCGCGACTCGGAGACCGACCCGAAGAAAACGCGCCATGCATAGAGTATGCCGATTTCAGAGATTACCCGGAACAAACATTCAGACAGGCAACATTTTTAAAGAGATTTTATATAATAATTACAAACAAACACTCCAATTTTATTTATATTTATAGATTATTTCAAAGAATTATGCAACAATATCGGCTGTCTGATTAATTGCAAAAGATAAACATTTTGGCAGAGGTTTGTATCATCATCATCAACTCATTATAACATCTCCACCGAGGGGCAAGAGAAGACCCGTATATGGTGTATAGGCCTTAGTCGTCCAGGTGGGCCCAGTGCGCTTTGACCGACTTCACGCACAACAATTGAATCTCTTCTCAGGCGTGCGCAAGTTTCCTCACGATGTTTTCCTTCTCCATAAGAGCGTCGTATAAACGTACATATAATTTCGAAAATTCGAAAAGACATTGGTACGCGGCGGGATTTGGACCTGCACCCTCCAAATCAGAAAGTAACTGTCCCTACTGATGAGCCACCGACGCTCTTATATATTTCCGATTTATGTATACTTTAATATCAATGATGATGATGTTTAATGTTTCGTAGATACTGACTGAGGGAGAAGAGTGGCCGCCCCTCGTACGCTAGCGGCCATTCTTCTGAAGAGGAGCAAGAGCCTTCGTACCCAGAGGTGCCGCTGCTGCCGCCCTGAGCGTACCCCTACACCTTCTCTCGCAGACAAAGCATTTCCCACATCCTCAGTCCTCGAGTTCAATGGTGGCTGACTGATAAATGCATTTTTATAGCCCAAACACAATAATATTATCATGTTCAAAGTAGTATATGAGATGACAACTTAAATGGCTATTATACAAATAAAAATCATAAATTATAGCTATAAATTCATTAAATCGACATTATTTTATTTAGATTAAAATAATTTTATATCTATAAATATTATCTATGGTATATAAATAAAAGTGCTATGCACTTTTATGTTTCGGGATGAGGGCACTGTAGCTAGTGAATTTATCGGTTATAAGAGACCTAACATCTGACGGACGCAGTGCGGCATTGATGGAGAATAATAACTGTTTATCAGTTGGTTTCCTTCAAAGCCGCTCTGTCATGGGCAGGCGTAACACTTACCTACAGGTGAGCGTCCTGACCGTCCTGTTCATTTCGTATGATAAACATATAAAAAAATGCATTTATCAGTTTTTTGCCCTTTAGAGGACGGTGAACATTAAAATACCGCGGTTACACGCTAACATGTATGAGTGTTGTAAATCAATTTGTGTAGCTGGGACTGTGATTACTAAGCATGTTATTGAATGGCAGTAAATAATGTTATAGTATACTTTCTCCACGCGAAATGGACGATACTGATGTGCGGAAATATTAATAATGATGGGTCTTCGAATTAATAAAATAGTATTTGTTTAGTAGATGCAATTGTACAAGGAGAAAATTATATCACTAAGTTTTTTCTACTTTTTGATAACCTAAATCTTCATTATAAGTTGTGAATTATTTTCATGATATTTATTTAATGGGATGCGAAGGATGTGCTTCTATCAATCGATTTGTATTGAATCATTGACATTTTTCTTGGACAAGAAATTCTAATAAATATATGTTCAATTCAATTTTAATCTGCACGATAATGTTGCAATTGATGAGTGTACTGTTGGTTGTAGAGGCGCCTCGAATAATAGTGTTTGATATCTAAAGTGTGTTTGAGTTTATAGATTCATAGTGCTGCATTGCCAAAATCTGAGATGGTCATTCAAAATATTTTTTAATATTGAACTTGCCAACACATTCGAAGTGTTGAGCATATGGTTTGAACGCGCCCTAACAGTTGGCGTTCTCTCACGTTACTTGATAGGTTGCCTGAACTAATGTTAACTGAAATAGTCATAATTTTGCTTTGTACTTTCAAGAACGTTCTAATTTATTTACAGGTAAGGTGTAGTAGTATAATTTCAGTAATTGTATAATAAGTGAGACAGGATTGTATTCGCTGAAACAATCGCATCTCCAACAAGAAGAATGTTATGTTAGTTTTAATATAAGAAGAAATAGAGTAATAAATGTAAATATTATGCTCAGATTTTTTGTTTTCTTTTTATGATACTGTGTATTTTAATGTTGAATTTATTTCAGTTATGATTATGAATAAAAGAACCCACGTGACACTTATAACATACACATTGCAAATAAAAACAAGTAAGCAAATTAAAAATAATGACTTCTGTACATTTGGCAAAATCTACAAATCCCTTTGTTTTTAGGTAGTTTTTTGATCCCGTTCTCAATCCTAGTGCTATAAATCCACTCGAAATAATGCACCACATTTTGAATTTTACGAGACAAAGTATTTTGGCAAATGATAAATTAACTAATTTGTCTTATTTCACAGTGAGTAAAATGGTAAATGAACTATGATACAAACTACTTTAGATTTGGTATACACTTTGAAAATCTAAGACTGATGCCCAATACATTGAGGTTCCAAGATTTGCATGCACAGCACCTGCACAGAACATTCACAATGACTTCATATCTTGGATATTGAAGCAAATTGTAGGGTAAGTGCAACACATTTTTTTCATTGGCTGACTTTATTTCACTTGGTATTGTATAGTCCTATAGTAGTCAAGTTTTAGGTAGTAGTCTTTGGTGTCATGAAATGGTAATAAATAAAATAGATAAACAATAAATTTTTTTGTTTATCTTAATATTTATAAATCTTTGTCACATCTACGGCCAAGTGTCCATAAGACAATACAACTTTTTGACTAATTTAGAATTGTAAGATGAAAAAAGATTTTTATATACCTACTTTGGGTCTTCTATTTAGAGTGGGATGGTACTACAGAGAACTCTAGCATCATTTCATTATCTGGAAACTACTATCATTAATGGATGTATCACCTGAAAACGTTTTATGCATACCACCATACTTCTCCCTACTCGTCCTCCCGCCATTATCGTTTTTGGTATAACCAATGATGTAAAAAAGCATGGATTCGTATAATAGAAAAAAATGTTCTGAATGCAATGACAGCGCACATACACATATTTCGAACACATTGACCTAAACAAAAGAGTATAAACTACGGAGGCACGGATGGCGTATCTACCTTACTATATACAGAATTTCATTGGGTGTAACTAGCTGTTCAGACTGACGGTTGATACTTGAGTTTCACATTGCTATATTCTTTAACATCTTTACGTCACAAGTTAATTTGCTAAGATATATTTTTTTAGATATCATTTGTTATTTTAGGATCTTATATAAACAATAATTGTTAATCTTAGTTTAGAATGTACGTAGCTACTTAATCACGCAAAGGTGAGCAGTCTATATTGATTGCTTCTTTTCTAAAATAAATTATTACATAGGGAGAATGGTAGTAAACTTTATGTGCTCATTGAGTGTGTGCAAATAAGCTTAGTTTATTAAGTACTATCAGAAAACTAAATGAACACATGAGTTGGATTTAATACTTGAGTTTTGCTTACACAGTATTTAAATAAATTTATAAGCCTACTTTTAACCTGGCAATTATATCCACTCACATTCACACAGCGCCATCTAGCCACATATTAAGCGAAGAGGTTGTAGTTAAGGTACTAAACCACTGATAAACATACTTATATACATATTTTGGTAAATACGTACATAATATACATAGAAAACACCAGACCATTACAAACAGACATGTTCATGCACACAAAAGTTTGTACTGCTTGGTGTCCGAACCGGCAACCCTTGGTGAGTAGCCAATTCAACACATCGATCGACCATTACAACACTTGGATCGTCGGAATGGGTCACCACGTGGGTTGTTGTTAATAGGTTTCTTAGGCAGATGACTATCATTCATGAATAAAAGATTACTAGTAGGTACTTAAAATATAAGGTTACTACCATTCATAAAAAGCTTGATATTCATATTAAAAGAAAAAACTACTTTTATCAAAGTATTCATACAAGCTTATTATAAGTTATGCCATAAATTCTGTGAAGCGTGTAGCAACTAAAGCGAGCCAAATGGCAACGACCTCCGGCTCAACTCTTAATTGTCGGATAATTATTTTAATGAATGAGCTGCCGCTGTCATGCTGATGCCGCCGCAATTGCTACAAGCTTTATCTATTCACTCTGCGGATCAATCCAAGATAACTGTCTGTGGCAACGTCGATTCTGCACACGAGCCCTTCTCGCATTTTATGCCTCCTGCTTCGTAAAATTTTGCATCCTACTCTGACTTGTGTGTTAGAGGCGCGCGATCTCGCTCCCTCTCGCCTTACAAGCCGGGGGGAGACACGTAGCGTTCCTCGGTTCAAGTTCCGCGCCCGTCCGCCGACTCGAATCGGCGCTGACGTGACGTGCGTTACGTTACGCTAGTATTTCTACTGTGAAATCACTAGTGTTATTTGTTTATAGTCAATAACACCGAACAAGGATTGGACCGCATATAGGATTGTATATTGTCTGTGTTGTGTACTGTACGTTTGTCTGTAAGTTAATGAGATAATACTGTTGTGAAACGGATCGGCTGTCTTCGTTTATGTGCTGAATGGTGATTAAAAGTAATTTGCTTTTACCGTGTTGACCTGTGTATCGATCGCAAACTGAGAGACAAAGCCGGTGGATTGTTTTGGCGGTATGCTTGAAGCCGGGACATCTTAAGGTGAGTGAGTAATATGTTGTGATGTTTGGATCAATGCGAGTAGTGTATGGCTATTTTATTAAACGATGCGGCCGTCAACGACTATCGGGCGAGCATGCAGCGGGGGGCGGGGACTCTTTCATAGATTAACGAAAATACTAGACAGGTATTGGGTATCAAAATACTTCGATTTCATACATTGTTCATTTAGATAACGAAAAAGTGAAGGAACATTGTCTTTATGGTAGTTATGTTAAACATTGTTATTAATTAACACTGAGGGATGAGTGGTCAATTGGACATCGAGAAGTTAAAAAAAAATACATGCGCATGAAGTATGTAATACGTGCTAAATCGTACTTGGGGTTCAAACATTATATAGCAACCAAGGAATTATTTAAAAAATGTACTAGTGTTTTTTTTTATTTTCATAAGGTTCATATACTTTTTGTTTGCCATCCCTAATTTTAGATCATTGTGAAATCGAATTCAATAAAAATCGCTAAATGAAGTAATACGACACCAATGCCGAAAATATAGTTGGCCCTTTCCTACACAATGCGACATTATGTCAGCGAGAGAGGGCTTATAGCTTGTTTAATTGTATAAAATATAGTGTTTTACATAGGTATCATAAAATAACTATAATTCTATGACTAACGATCACAATAGGTTCGTAAATACTTCAATAGTTATAAACGAGGAGTCAAAAATCATAAGGTCACAAGATCACAAATTATCAAAAACAAAAAATTTCATTCAACTTTAGCGATAACACATTTGACAGTACTCAACTGTTTGTAAGCCACGGGATACTCTCGACTTGAATAACATCTTGTAATGATCATTAAGCAATTAGTCTTCCAATCTATAACAGCTTGAACGACATTAATTTCGTCTTCATTTTAAAAACATTTATGCTACCGTTACCTCTGATAATGCCATTAAATAGATAACTTATGAACTTACACCGTCTGCTCCGTCATCTATAATTAATATAACGTCTTATTTTTCATAGGGTTATGCCACTAACAATAATCTTATCATACAATAGGAAATCATCGCTCGGACCTCTATCTTCTTCAGCATCCACCGGCTCAACTAACGAGAAATGCGAGACTGAACAGAACATTAGATCTACGAAAATAATGTTTAAAAGCACTGAACAAACACATAATATTGTTAATATTGATTGGTAGTTCTAGAATGACCTCGAAAATTGGATGGGATAAATTACCCGGAGTAGTATTCGATGGAGCTGTTATTCCTTTTAGTAAAACTGTAAAGGATTTGGGCATTATTATTGATAACAACTTGTCCTGGACTGCCCAGGTGACAGAAATTAGTCGTAAACTGTTTGCGTCTGCGGGCGCTTTGAGAAGGCTTCGCAATTTTCTGCCAATCTACACTAAGGTTGCGTTAGTGATGTCCCTCTTACTTCCCATACTTGATTATGCTGATACCTGTTATCTCGACCTTAATGAGGCTGTATTGGACAAGCTTGAGCGTCTCCAAAACTTCTGCTTCAGATTCATTTACGGTCTCAAAAAATTTGATCATATTTCAGATTTTCGTAACAAGCTCAATTGGCTGCCAATTCGCCACCGCCGGAACATGCATATTCTATGCTTGCTGTCAATGTTCTCTTTCGTCCGTCTACTCCTTATTACCTCAAGGAACGTTTCAGGTTCCTTGCAGATGCACATTCTCGCGTTTTGAGATCATCGAATAACCTACAGCTTGAAATGCCGATTCATTGTACAGGATTTTCTGATAGATCTTTTTCGGTGCGTGCAGTACGTTTATGGAATGCGTTACCAGTTGAAATACGGCGAGCTCAGTCTATTGAAAGCTTCAAGAGTAACTACGAAAACACTTGCTTTCCACAGATTCTTAGAGTTACTTTATTTGTTTTTATGTGTTAGATTTGACTATAATTATTTTTGATCTCTATCTATTTTCTTCAAATTTATTTAACTCTTTATTATAATTAGGTTTCTTTCTTTTATATAATTATGTACATTTTTTATATAGTACTGTCTTTTGTTTATTTAAATTTATGTTTGTCTTTCTCTCCTTTGTTTTTTTGTTTTTCTTTTATTTTACTGTATGTATGAGTTTAGTATGTTATTATCTTAGTAAACATATATTTCAGTGATGTTATAGTACACCTGCATACCCCTTTACTTTTACTTTTTTCCATCCTAAGGTTGCCTAGAAGAAATGGCCTTGTGCAATAAGGCCGCCCATTGTACTATTTCTTTTATTTTATGTAATTTTTCCTTAATGTGTTGTTTGGTGTAGAGTACAATAAGGAATTTAATAAAATAATAATGTAAATAGATACCTTGCATTCATTACGTAGGCTGAATCAACGATGGATAATTTTAAACACTTTATTTGTATGCTCCTAACCCCACCCAAGCCAACTAACAAAGGAATTGTTCCCGAGTGCAAATTTGGCGCATACTGCGAACAATATATGCGACAAACAATTTTATAAGTGAGAAGCTTTTAAAAGTGGTTATTGAGAACTAATTATTTATTAATTAGAACAAGTCAGAATTAGTAGAGTTAGTAACAAATTTTCTCTATCCATACCTACCTTCTGAAACAATGAGTTTACATAAGGTTTTTATTAGACCATTACTTTTTACTATTTAAGGTCAAAAGCATATAACAAAAAAAGCATATTTATATATATGACAAACAGAAAGAATGTCTTTTTTTCTTCATTACAGGAAGTGCAAATTCTGCTCAAAAGCGGCTTTTGCATTTTAGTTTTAATTTATTCAAGAGTGATCTCATCGTACTGAAACTAAAAACCACGTGGTAAACCAAATGAAATTGCGGGAGGCATCTTTATTGCCTAAAAATAGACTTATTTGGGTTAGGGATAAGTTTCGTCATGCAATTATCAATTTGTTCATCAATTGCTTTTGAATAATAATTGACTGTAGCATTCTTTGTGTTTGTATACTCAAATTCTTTCCGATATTAAAAATACCACCTACAAACATTTACGAGCAAAGGCAAAAGTTTTCAGATTAATTTTAGTTGTTTAAATGTTTAGGATAACATTTACTAAGATCCACAACGATTTGGCAAAAAGCCAGGTAAACGCAGAGCAATAAAATACGATCCATCAACAAATGAATTTTGCCTAATCTTAATTTGCTGATTGATACGAGTAATATTGATCATAACGTTTTTTTATTAGTTGGCGAACTCAAATGTCCATTACATCTCTCTCTCACTCTACAATTGTGGAGGTACGGGAACGAATGTGTTCACACTTTCGTTTCTTTCTATAAATTACTATGCTAAATTTAAACTAGGAGCTATCATATTTAGAAAGTTTTATGGTAATGAGTTATTTAGGTTATAGTCGAATCTTATCTCAACCGCAAAGTCAGTCATCTGGAAAAATATAAATCAGGTAAAATACATGCATAATATTAAAAAAAAATTACAAGTGTTGACTAAATCCGCCATTTCACCCGCAAATTTGTATTTGTTCAATGTACTTGTATAGAGGTACCGTACCATGTACGGTTTGCGATCGGACCATACTGCCAGTTACATGTGGACGTACGTGTGGCGAACACCGCCTAATAGCCTCGCATTCTGAGTGAGTAATGCCCTGCACTAATGGGATAATGGCACGCCGCGCTCGCCTCGAAATATTTATAAAGCGGACCGTCGACAAAGCGCAGCCGATCCCGCTGACCACTGATTTAGCAGAGCCTCATGTTGTACGCAAGTTTTTATGTAGTATCAAATGAATTATTGAAATAACTTTTATTGAGATTAAAATTCAGTCCGGCAACATGAGTTTCCCGCGCTCAATCCTAATGTCAAGAGAGAATTAGTGACGTGCCACAACTTATCAATTGATTAGGGATGGGTAGTGTTCGTCGATTCTTCTCCATCTAACTGAAGCAACTAAGCATTAAGATTCCTTGTTAGATTAGACCAAGTTAGCTCTGAAATGCGAAACAAAAGAAAAAAAAATGGCTTATATTGTTATGAAAAACTGATCGTTTTAATTCCAGAAAAACCTATTTCATTTGTTTATTCCAGTAGTTTGTTTATTGTACATATCTTCTGTGCGTCGTGTGAACAACACACAGTGGAGAACTCTCTCATTAATCCTAATGCCCGGTTCTGCCTTAAATGCCACGAGTTGTGGGTTTGAATCCCACCCAGGTCAAACAACTTAAGTAAATCCAATTTAAAGTCTATTTGCATACGTCCAGTAATGTGTTTTGTCTGACACATTTTGAAGATTATTATATTAAAAATACCAACATGCAGTGCACCCTAATCCTGTATTTCGGTGAGAGCACCCCTCGGGGAATCGGTCCAACTTGCGACACTAAGCCGACTTGCCTTGGATGCCAGAAAATATTAAATATATTGATTTATGTTCCGCCCGTTTTCAATTTATAGCCCTGGTACGTTTTAATTTTAAATACAAATAATGGACATGCTACGTTTAAAAGTATCGCTGTAGACAACAGATTTTCGATATGATGATGTCCTGGTGGTTAAACAGTTAATAATGACAATTAATAATATGCTTTTTATAACGATAACGTGAAAAATAATTTAAAGCTTTTTTCTCAGGGACGATAATGATGGTAAGTGCGTGCCTGCCCTTAAAAGGTGCAGAGACGAGTACCCTCGTGTCGTAACACAAAGATGCATTCACAGGACGATATCTGGTATCTGGCACGGTAGTTACCTATCTAGGCGACTCAGTATCGATCCCAACACCTAGTACTCCCCAAACTGTAAGCCAGCATGTAGCATGACATGTTCTTTTATTGATTCCAGTATGTTGACATGCGTCTCGTGCGTGCGATGGTGCGGCACTGCGACTATTTGCCTTCGCATTTAGAAGTGTTTAGAGCCGGGGATGCGGCCGAAGGGAGCCGATAAGGCGTCCCCGTCGACACAAATAGCTCGCCCACATAGGGTTGACCATTAACCGTTTTCATTTTTGCTACAGGACATAAAAAGCCTCTTTCCTTTTGGTGACTATTAACATCCATATAACTAGTTGCCATCTACTCTGCGATCTTAGTATAACTGGTGTTATATAAGTGAATGTATAATTTACCATCTGGTGAGCCCTCTGGTTTGTTGTTAACTTATACCATCCTCAGCCCACAAACTCCCACTAAAGAGCACAGGCTGTAAGTGCTGTAACACACCACGCGAGCCCAAAGCGAACAGATGGATATTAATGACTAATATACTCGTAGTTGTAGTCGAAACCGACTGCTTAACATGCCCATGAAACACGTAATCATCCTTCTATTTAAACAATCGCGATGATACTGCTACAAAAATACTTAGTACTTTTAGGTTTTAGTATTTCATGCAATAATTTCCATACGGGTATTACCTAATTGAGATTATCGTCTAAGCCGGGCATTGTCCGGATAAAAAATGCGCTTCCGAAACAAGAATAGTTTTTTAATAACTAGGTACAGTTACATCACAAACATTCGTTTATTCGACCCTACGTAACTGCCTTGTACAACGACATTGATTTGATGGGATGATTACGATTAAATTGCTCGAATTTATCATTGAATTATAGTCATTGATTCAATTACAGCTAACGTCATAATCGGGAAAGCGTATAAAGTGCTTATAAAATATTGTTATTTAGGAACTGCCATTTTAATGAATGAATGATAAAAGCTTCTGTATATCGTTTATGTGGATACTTCAAGTCATCCATTTCTCTCACTAACATTTCTTATACCTGTTGTATAGCTGTGTTCTCTGTTGAAGGATGGAACAGGCTGAGAAATTACTATATACTATGTCATTAGGTAACATCTGCAATATGGTCTCTTTTTATGGATATGAAGTGCACAGGTAACAATTGCCTATACATACCACTAGAGGACATGACAGCTATCATCTTTTGCTAATAAAAAAAATCTTACTAAGGTTTAAAATTATATGGAACTTTATACAGAATAAAAAAAATACTAATGGTCAATTTTCAAATAACCTGTATAGTAAACGGCTGTACTTTAAGCCTTTCTTAACCCTTTTCTGATGAATGCCAGTTGCAGGCATCTGACATTGCAGCTGGGCATTGAGATAATAAGCTGCAACGCTGATTAAATTTGGCCTAACTCTTGAATGAATTAATTATAGTTCAATTAAAATGTTTAATATATGGCAACCCTGCAATACATGTGTAGGGATATCAATGTGTTTGTGTGTCATGCATGCGTTACACACACTAAAGCTGGTAGCGTTTTGAGGTCGGTCGAACCGTAAAAACTTAATTTTAAGAAGGGACTCGTAATCTTGTCTCTCGCACTATATTATTTGTCTTAAAACGTTGTTTCATTAGTTGAGTCATTATTAATCGTTCTGGGAAACTATATTAGTTTATTCGAAAAAAGCTTTTAAATATTTCCGTGGCATGATGCACCTAAATCCACTTTAAGGTTGCACGATCTGTTTGTGTACCTAAAAGAAGAATATTTGGCAGACAAAGGAACATGGAAAACTATTATTTAATGTATTTACGAAAACGTTTAAAAAAACGGTTTCTTAAAATGTAAAAATAGATCGATAGAAAATCAGCCACGAGATCTCGTTTAACGTTTAAGTTTCACTACGTGGATTAAATTTGATTGGTAGTGTTTACCTATAGAATGCAGAATGCATATATTGTGCAAACTTGGGAATAAAATCACACATAAACTCAATGTAAGAACAAAGTAAATCATAAGTACGTCAGAGTATTGAAAGTCTAAAGTAGGTTACAGTCCGCCAACGATTAACATAAACGTTAATAAACAAATGAGCACGACATAATCCTATTCAAAATTTTATTATTAATCAAGCTAACGTACAGGAAAAATTTAGGGCAAATATTTGCAAAAACAAGTTGATGCAATATTTTTGTAAACACATAAGTTCTTATAACCTACATTATTCAACGAGAGTAAGCAGCGTAAGCTAAAAGTGTATATTAAAAATATAGGCAAAACTTTGTTCCATATTATTTAGCTCTGTAGTTAATTAAAATTTAAGAGCACATACATTATTTAAAAATGAATAAAATGAGATATAATCATTAAAAGGGAATGTGTGTTATACCACAGATTAAATAATATATACTATACGTTACATTGTAGTAAGTTTGTCAGTTACATATCGTCATAAATAACTTATCGTCGTACAAAATACCTAAAGAAAATGGTCTTAGCCAATGCCGATTTAAATGTGATTACAATGTTCTGCTATATCCTTATTTTTAATAATATTATGTCTCACTACCGTGAAACTTAATCCATGTAAGTGGCATTATGTCTGCAAACATAAATAAATTGGCCCATGCCGCCGCATAAAATAGTCATAAAAATCGAGGGATCAAAGGTTTTTAAGTGGTTTCGAGAGCCCTAAACTGCGTCTTCGTGGATGATGGCCCTTGACTACGAAAAATAAACACGTACCAACCTCCTGGACGACACAACAAAACCATGTAAACAAAGACGTTTCGGCTCACCCCACTTGACTTGGTAACAAGTTATCCGATAGCCGAGTACCTAACTGAGGCACTATCGGGGTCGGAATGGGAAATGGCGCTCGAAGTATTCGATAAAACCGGACCTAATCATGAGGCAAGAACAAAAAATACAATGTTCTTTTTACGCATCTATTAGATTGGTTTTTCGGTTCCAATGTGACGAGGTTAGCGAATAGGATTACCGTTGAATGGAATTGACAATACCCATATATTAGGTTCATCAAATTTATTTATAAGCTATTAGCCTCCACTTCATTATTAAGATGTGGGAAGAGAAACCAACCTTTTTCGTGCACTCCATATTTGCAAATAAGGAGTGCATACACTGTGTTTTCAGATGCCTCGGACAATTACCATCTTATTGAAGAATTCCTCCTACACTCCTGCTAATCAATTGTCCTTTAAAGCTAACTTAACTCATAACCGCAAGCTCAGCTGAACCCAACCTCAACTGATCGTGATCATCTATTGTGAATAAAGTTAATAACCAGAAAACAATGCCATATTCATTATTGGAGGGAGAACTTTTTTAGCAGTAAGCGTAATGATTAGAAACAAAAATGAATTTAGAGATAAAATAAAAAATGGGCGTTTCCAAAGTACCTCTCCGGATAAGCACGTTGGAGTAGTTCCGGAGTGGAGACCGCGTCTTGCCAAGCGTAAAGTAGAACGTCCCGAGAGACCGGCGACGATTGTCAAAGATCGCGTGTAGAGGCTCGATGAGGAAAGCTGGGGACGATGATATCTGGAAATATTATATTCCCGAACGTACAGATGTTACGTGTGTAGGTATTTATTTGTATGTAAAACTTGCAGAAAGTTTGAATCAATCTGAATTGATGTGAAACCAATCTATTCAAGACGCATGAAGACCGCAATAATAAGGCATTCTATACGCTCATTGGGTCTCAACAATACGCAGCCGTGCACCGACTTAGTCATTGACAATTATCACGAATCCCCACTGCATTATTGTGAAGAGCTATTGAACTGTGATAAACGTGACATATTTAATGTAATTGCATTTCTTTGACTTTTAATATCATCATTGCAGTCGATCATTTAATAATTTACAACAATTTGATGTCTTATCAACAGGATATAATGTCTTTCGCCTAGTGTTTAAGGTTTCTGGGCGCTTAAAATCTCTTTCTCCTTAAGCGTTCGCCACTCGAGACTATAGATCTTATACTAAGAAAGTTTACTAGCTATAGTGATCTTCCGAAATGCAGGAATGCATAATACTCCTTGAAGCGGTGAATACGTACCTAGACTTCTAAATGTTATTCGAATAAATTAAGAATTATCGTCGAGTAAAATAAATTTTATCTTCGCTTTACCTATACCACAATTACCTTATTTTCCAAAGGAACATTTAATTACGTTAAATTTTAAGGTGACAATATGAAACAAGTAAACGTACCTAGTCGTTTATGTAAACCACAACATTTTCAATTTTCTAATCTAAAATAATGAGTTTTAATACCTACTTAACAAGATATAAAACCGCATTAATATTCAACCAACAATAAATGTTGAAACGATTATTGCAAAACCTATAGGATTACGCATTGAAATTATTGGCTGCTCTATTTGTCTAGTGATTTGCATTCGAAATGTATTTGCTGAATTCGTATTGATCTACGCTGTGCACAGTTACAGTTTGAAATGTATTCGCTACAATTCCCTCACGTGTGTTTAAACTAGTTACAAAACTGCATATTAATGTACGCATGCAAAATCTAGTATGACTGTTATAATAAGTAACGTATCATGAAGCAACGACTACGGGCATGTATTCATGGCACGAGTCATGATTGCGCCGTCAATAAAGTAATAATAAACTCTTTCACGTGTTCTCATGTCTTGGGCATGAGCACGAAATAATAATAATAATAATAATAATAAAGTTTATTTCTCACCAATTACATTTAAGTTACATAAATAAATGAGAGTTAAATATTAACAAAAAGTGAGCACATTTGGTGGGCTGATACCTGAACTAAGAGTATCCTGTATCTCAGGTTATCAACCCTCCACCCCATAGTTTAGTCTAAATTTATAAACAAACAATACTTAAATAACATTTTAAATATACATATAGTGAGGGTATACGTAACTTGTATCAATGCTTTGTTCCTTTACTGTACTTTCTTTTACCATAATATAAGACAAATACATTGCTATTACAGAAGTATACTATGCTTCTTAATCACAAACATGACTTGACGAAAAAAAAAAAAAAAACAGCAAACAAATCTGATAATTACTTTGAAATATATATATAAGCGACTTACATCAATACAATCTTCATGCACTTCTCTTTATCATCCTGAAGTTAATTCCGTAAGTAGATTCCAAATTCTCAATTTCACTTTTAAAGATGTAAAAAAATAAATAATGGAAGCTTAAATATCAATCAAGAATTAAATGCCCAACACAAATATCTGCTATGTACCCTCAACTTACTATTACATCCCAATTCATTCTCGTAAATGTGTACAAGAGGACTGCCCGTGGTACAAGTCATAAGCTGATAGCTTGAACCGAACTTAATATGAAATTCAACTTATTTCCACATTAACAATATGTGAAATCAAAAAATAAAAATAAAATAAAAACAATACGCTGAAATTTTTGTACACAATTAATTATATACACATTCACGATGGCTAAAGTGTATGTATGTGTGCATGTGTGTGTGTGTGGTGTGTGCGTGTTGTGTGTGTGTGTATGTTTGTAC
This sequence comes from Leucinodes orbonalis, assembly GCA_019425675.1. Taxonomy (NCBI): domain Eukaryota; kingdom Metazoa; phylum Arthropoda; class Insecta; order Lepidoptera; family Crambidae; genus Leucinodes; species Leucinodes orbonalis. Next base: position 54,547 of record PQWD01000642.1, read on the forward strand.
AGTGTGTACGCGGGCGTGCGTGATTTTGTATTTTTGTTACCATAATATAATAATAAGGACATACTAGGTATAAATAATTTTAAAGTACTAACTTCTAGATTTTAAAATATTCTCTGTTTGAACATAGTTTAGTGCCATCAAACTTTCATTCATTGATATTTTGAGGCGAAATCTATTTAATTTTACTATTTGTTTTAGGTTATTAAAGTACCTATATAAATAGGGGCCCATGTAAAATAATTGACGTCTACCAAACACTGTGTTGAAAGTTGGAACTGGAGTTAAAATCCGTCTTTTACCTTTAGGTAATTGGTTTATGTCAATGCTTTTATGGTGGCGAAGAACGGTATTCAACATATAAAGTTGTCGGACCGTTAATAACTTAGTTTCCCTATAAAGGTCTTCAGTAGAATACTTTTTAGGCTTGTGAGTCATGACTTTAATAACAGCTCGTTGGGCTCGTTCCAACTGCAGGAGATGGGAGGTAGCGGCTCCACCCCATACGGTGACACAATATGTTAAAATGGATTGGCATAATGCAAGATATACATTTTTGACAAGATTTGGATCCGCTGCTTCTCGAAGATTACGAAAAATGGGGAGAAGTTTCCGAATACGTTTGCTTAATGCTGTGATTTGTGGGCGCCAATTTAGATTCTTATCTAGTATTATGCCTAGGTATTTATGACTGTCAGTTTGTAGTAATGTAGAACAATCACACGAACTGCTGAGCTACAATCGGAAGAGTGGGCTCTAATATTGAAGTTGGTTGGCGGATTTGTGGCACCCGATATCCTAAAACAAATGTATTTCGTTTTAGGTATATTGATGGTTAATAAGTTTTCATCCAGCCACCTTAATACCCTGTTAAGCCCTTGCTCTGCAGAGTTTTCAACCATTTGCCATGTTGCCCCTGCAAACACCAGAGCAGTATCATCTGCAAATGTAAGAATGTTACCATTGTCAATTTGCAGGTTGCACAAGTCGTTCACATAGACTAAAAAGAGCGAGGGTCCGAGGGTGCTTCCCTGGGGAATTCCATAGGTGATAAATGAGCTGGAACTACAGATACCCTCCACTCTTACCATTTGATTTCTAGCCGTTAGATAGTCCTGTAGCCATTCTAGTGGTAGTCCACGTATGCCCAGATTTTCCAGTTTTGACAAGAGTAACGGTATCGAAACGGTGTCGAAAGCTTTTTTAAGATCCAAAAAGATAGCTGCACATCGTTTACCGGCATCAAGAGACTTTGCGACCAAATCTGAGAGTTGAGAGACCGCGTCCTCAGTGCTTTTACCCGGTCGGAAACCATATTGGGAACTTGATAGAAGGTTTTTATTTTCTAGAAAGTTGGTGAGTCTGATATTAAAAGCCTTTTCTACTATTTTACTGATGGTGCTAAGTAATGATATTGGCCTGTAGTTCGACACAGAGTCTACACCGCCGCCCTTGTAAACCGGGATCACAACAGCCCTTTTAAAAATATCCGGGAATGTACCGTTAGAGAAACTCAGATTGCAAAGGTGGGCAATCATGCTGCATAAAATGGCATGGGAGTTCTTAAGAATAATGGCTGATATGGTGTCTATACGGGAGCGCTATTGCTTTTTAGGTTCAGTATTATTTTGTCTATTTCTCTAAAATCTGTTGGAGTCAGGCACATAGAGTAAGCATCCTGTGATGGTAATACTGTATTTTGAAGGTGGGAATCACTTGACCCGGTCTTTGTTAAAATATCAAAAGCTAATTTTTCACCAATTGATGAGAAATATTGGTTTACAAGGTCAAGGGACTCTTTTGGAGATGGTGTAAGTTTGAATAGAGAGAAAGCTTGTGAATGATTGCGTTTTATGTTACATAATTCCTTTATAGTTTCCCATGTGCCCTTTATATTTTTATAATGTTTATTGAATTTGTCTTTGTAATAGTTAATTTTTAAATTTTTTGCAGTAGCATTACATATGTTGCGGTATCTTATGTATTGCTGTTTCATGATTTCATTTTCTGGATTCTTTTTGACAATTGTATGCATCCTATCTCTAGTTCTGAAGCATCTTATAATACTTGGAGTAATCCAGGGTTTTAAAGGCCGTTTTCTTTTAGTAAACGTAATTGTGGATGTATTTTGTGCTATAAGTTCGTTGAGTATTTTAGTTAACGTTTCTGCGGCAACATTTGTGTCTTGTATTGTTAAGAACGGTTCCCAGTCTTTGTCGGTAATAGCTTTTTTCAGAGAATCAAAGTCTATTTTAGTCCTAGTTACAGAGTTACAAATGGCGGTTGATGATGTAATTGAACTCGAGATACTTAGTAATATGGGGTAATGATCTGTAATATCTGTTTCAAGGACAAAACATTGATGCTCCGCATCCAGCTTGCACATAAAGTGGTCCAAGCACGTACGTCTATGCGTCGGAATATCAATGGTATTATGTAATCCATGGGATCCTATGATCTCTAAATATTCGCTGGCTATATTACTGCTAGAATCAATAGTATCAATGTTGATGTCACCTGTTATAACTATGTTTCGAGTTCTAGTTGTGTGAAATGTTTAAAATATCGGTTGTCGTTCGTTAGCGGCATTGCCCGCCTCCAATTTGTAAGTTTTTTCGGGTCTCGGCGCTCGTAGCGCCGCGGGAGCCCAGCGGGCGGCTCGCGCAACTGTTCTCTTTGTGAACAAACCTTTTCTATTCCCTTTCATGGAATCGCTTATTGTACACAGTGCTTATTGCCGTGTTCTTTGTACGAATGTACGTACCTCGGCGTTGTTCAAGAATACAAAATGCAATCGCCTGGGGCCTTTCAATCATATTAACGTTGCCTTTAATGTGTTTTAACAACATTAATATTTTAGAGAGCTTTTAATCATTCTTTAACTGATTTGTGACTGGCCCTCATTATTAATGTGCTTGCTGTATCTCGTGTTGATATCTTTAACGGTACAAAATCAATTGGTATTCTTTTTATGTCACTTTTTGTAATGGATTCATATTGAGCAACACCAAACTGTTGTGATAACTAACTAAACATGTCTGTTTGTATTGGTTTAGGTACATATATTTATTATTAAATTTTATGAAAATAAATGGTTAAGCATATTTGAAAATTAAAAATCAAAGTAGGTATGTATTTTAAACTAAGCTATGTAAGCGTATGTATTATCATAATTAAAGTGAATTTGGTTAGTTCCGGGCAATATATCGCTGGTATGTCTAAGGTTATTAATTTAGTGTCCTGCACAAAAAAAAAACGTTATCTATTTGATTGCTAGCCTATATAATGCGTATGTACATATTCCTAATCCCAATACAATCCCACCAATTAGCTTTCTAGCGGTTTAATTGAACAGCGGGCCCCACTCGCACTGTCGCACGCCGCTCCACAAACGGTTTTCTTTTTGCTTTCTTTCATCATCCCGATTCCTCTTCGAGTTTTTTCCCTTTGTCCCTTTTGTTGGAGTTTTCATATCCTTCTGTTTTCCGGATGAATTAATTTTAATTTGGATTCAAAAGACTTTCAATTCGACGGGCTCTTTTTTAACGGTTTGAGTTCATCTTATATTTCGTTGGACATTCATTTTTGTTGGTAGCGTTGGAGGCTGTGTATAAAGACGTTTGTTAACAATTAACTTAATCTGCACAGAAGTCTGCCTTTGCTGTATTACAAGCCTAAGGTTCAGAAAAGTAAAATATAGATACCATACGTTAACATTTATGTGATCTCATCGTCTCTTGGTGCGTGCTAATTGCTAATTGGGTACGGCTCACGAACACGCATTGGGCCAGCGTGGCGGGGTAAGATCGAAAATCCTCAATTTTGAAGGTGGGTTTCATTGGGAAGCCTCGTCCAGCTGTGGCATGTCTTTAGTAGTACACTCGCGAATATTCAAACTCGATTTTAAGCCTTAATGAGGTATTATGTATGGAAAAATGATGTTTGTGGTTATGATTTTTGCATATTCCTCATGTTTTCTTAACTTCTTCCTTTAATATGGGATAGCTAAATACTGGTTTGATTTAAATCAATGTGGTTTAAGTGCCAACGGCTTAACCTCTACAAGTAATAAACTATTTGTACCTATTATCCTTAAATAGCTATAAAGTACTCAAGATCGCGCAGAGTTTAAGTGGTTCCATGCGAGTATAGATCAAGTTGATTAAAGTACTCGTATATGTCAATGTCTTGTTATTAAATGTCGAGTCGGCAACTTAATTGATCTCTTCGCCATCACTGATATGTCACAGGCAAAATAAGGCCCCTATATGGTTTGTTTTGCGCGTTGTTGCTGTCTTTTATCATAAAATCGTAGGGGTCAGGATCAAGCGAGGTCCGCCCACTAGCAATTGGCCATGCGCCCGAGGCAGCGCGACCGCTATTCGTGTTCTCAAACTAAACGCTATGCTAATGTAATGGAGCCCCATTTGGTCTCAGCCCACGGACAATCTCAAATTTTCAATGAGACGTTTGTGGCAGCAACTTTATTAGATGATTTGTACGCCGGTTTAAGTAATCGGGTAGCGGTAACGCAACGAACCGTTCGACTCGATTTGCTTTGGCTTCGAGCGTACGTTTAAACCTGTTTACAGTGAAACATTAGACGGATGGATTGCGTTTCTTATTGTTTTTTTTTAGTATCAAGTAAGCAAGTAAGTAAGACAGCATAATACCGTGGACACGAAAAAAGCCCGTAAAGTAAAGAAGCAAATTGCGAACCTCTTTTTGGAAGTCGTTTAAAAGGTATGGCGCAGCTGCTACTTGTGACCTAATGATTCAGTTATTCGAATGGATATCTCAACTTTTAGGCCGTAACACAGCAGTAAAACAATTGGTTACTGTTACAGCTGGAGAAGAGTTGAGTTTGATTGATGCATCCACACAGACGACTTATAGTATAAGGCTATATACGTGTTTTATTTCAGGATAAAATATTCAGCGTCAAACGAAATTACATCCTCCATTATATGCTTGAATGGTAGGTTTGATGCTTATAGCCTGAGTGTCATCTACTTGCCTGGTAAACCAACAAATAAGAATCCTCACAAAATAACATAGCGATAAGCTATGCACACGTACGCCTGTAGCAATGCCTAATTATACATTGAGATTTGTATGTATATATTTAATTAATAGCATTAACAAATTGAAATACTTCGTTTTTATAAACGCCACAATTAAAAATGGATCATATAAATCTCGCCATATTTTAAACATAGTACATTTTACACATCCAGAATTATTAAAAAGACACCGCGATTTAGTAAAAAATCCAAACAAGTATTAACCAAACATTTAGCAGTACTAAGGCAAAAAAGGTTCATGACACCCACGGATGTTGGGCCTGTCATGTGTAATTGAATATTAATTATGGTGCTAGAACATGACAAACATAATTGAAATGTATTTGTTGTATGTGCCATAACGACACAGGTTGTTTTTACTTCGCCTCGTCGTGATGGCCTCTTTTTCATCCAATGATTCTCAAATTAACAGTACGCAGTGACAATCTTTATTTTTCGAATGTGCTTTTTGGTTGCCCGCCGATGATCGCTGAGAGGCTTAACAGTTCCACAGAGCAAGTGACGAGCGCATTTCAGAACTACTTGGAGTGATACCCCAACCTTCGCTTAGTACGTTGTAAGGACATCTATGTTACTTAGTACCTATATGGAATACAGCCTCGAGGGAGACTGCGTCTAAGCAAGCATAGCGAAAGAAGAAAGAGGTTCAAAAGCGAGAGAAAGAGAGTGAAAGGGCTCACTACCTAATAAACTATACGTACCATATATTTGTGATAGGTAGACCTGTGACATAGCCTGTCCAATTAGCAAGTTGAAGTGGCAGTAGGCTAGTCATGTATGTCGCAGAATCAATGGCCGTTGGAGCAGACGAGTTCTGGAGTGGAGACCGCGTTTTGGCTAGCGTAGTAAGACTCCCTCCGGCCAAATGAACTGATGACTTGCGAAAGGTACCTAATGGAGGCTTGATGAGTAAAGCGTAGATCCGGGGTCTAGCGCTAAATTGAAGAGCGAGAGAGAAAAAGGGCTTACTACCTTTTACACGTTAGGTACCTCTTACACTTCTGATACTGCCTAAATGATGAGCATAACGTGCTATTCCCGAAATTGTTTTCTCTATGACTTACCTCTTTTAATAGAACATAACGAAATATGTACGTAAAAGTATGTTGTATGAAGCCTTACGCCACAACACTACTTAAAGCTTTTTACAAAATTATTATAAGTGCTTTAAACCGAATCTAATCCCTCAATACGTATTCAATACAGAACTGCCCGAAACGATCGTGTTATCACAATAAACTTCCACTGGCGAACTAAAATAATTGCGGGCTCACTGTTATCGTATAAAGCTAAATTGCTCTCCGAACTCCGAGCAACAAACTCTCGGCTGTTCACGGTAAATATTTGTTCACACTAATTCGCTTTGAGCCCTGAAAGGTTTTTGTTGTCCGAAGTGATTTGTCGTCAAACAGAGTAATAGCGAGTCGTGCTGGTAACGCTTGCCGACAAATGTTTGCATTGTATATGCAACGGCCCCGGTTTCCGATAACTGGGACCGTTAACTGGGGCGACGGGCCCGGTTGTCATACCTATTAAAATATTATCTTACAATGTAGTAGATTGCACGTGATGAAAGCCTTCTATCTAGTAAATAACGCCAGTTCTAAAAGTCACATAAAGTGACTGGCTCAATCTAATGTAATATCTTTTCTTGCGATTATTGTAACGATATTTCTCGGTTTGATTTTTTGCTGTTCCCCGCTGATGGCCTTAATAGCTTCACCGGACAAGCAGCGAGAGCAGATGGCTCTAAGTCCAACAAAATATGCAATGCGTCTATGAGCGTCCCAGAGTGGGACCCGAACCTCGGCTTAGGGGTGGCAGGGGGGACAATATACTATTATACTTTGGGCTGAGGACGATCTACGCTCACCACCTGTCCGGTGAAGATGGGAAGGCTATCCACGGGCAACAGCGAAAAATACCGATTGTTTATACCTTTACACGTTTTCGAATCGAGTAGTATTTTCGCCCAGAATAACCGGCCGCCATGCGTGGAGTGTGGTAGCCGCTCGTAAATCACACGGCGCGCCGGTAATGCGTAGATAACAGCTCTCTCATTTGTTTTCCCATTTCCCTGGAGAAATTTCTTAGCGACATTACGGCCGTGTGACGTTAAGGCCAATTATGCCGACCTCGTTCGTGTCTTACACTTTGTATAATGTCGCATGGGAGTTAGAAATGATATTAAAAATTATGTATAGTAACTTGTCATTGTGTGGACTGTTGCCTTCCTGGAGGCTGCAGATTCAAATCCGGCCACGTACCAATCTGGTTTCGAAATTATATGTACATTTATCCGACGCTCTTACGGAAACATCGAATCACGAAGGAAAACATCCTGAGGAAACCTGCGCACGCCTACGAAGAGATTCAAAAGTTGTGCGTCAAGTCGGTCAATCCGTATTGGACTCGCGTGGGCGACTATGGCCTAATACCTTCCCTGGAAGGCTCGTGTCCTTCGGTGGGGACGTATAATGAGCTGGAATGATAAACTTGTTAACGAAACACGTTAGCCACTACGTTATCCTATAAAATAAATGGCTTTTGATAAAGTTTAAAATGAGGGCAAATGCATTTAAGAATTAATCTAAATTAGAAAATATTTATTCAATTAACAACATTACATTATTCGGTAACTAAAATATATTACACCTTAAACACTTAAAAATAAAAATAAAATAAAACTAAAAAATATAATTAAAAGAAGTCCCTTTCGGCAAAGTTCCGAAAATACTGGCAGCGTTACCCCTTTGGATTGCCAGACTGATTCTTTGTCCAAGGTAGCTGCCAGATCTTCGGTCACATGTGACGTCTACTAACCTTTTGGAAATCTCTTTGAAAAGCCTCAAAGCACTAGGACCCCACGGACCAAGGGTCTCGACACGAACGGAACAAAATCATATTCGGAGCCAGACCCTGTATTTGCATGCTTTGGCTTTTTCAGCCGCTTCACAAGCCGCACCAGCTCTGTTGATTGTACCATGTAGATGGGGAGGGGCCAGCGTGTCTGGACAAGTTGCATCCCATACTAGCACCCGGCCCATCCTCCATGGAATTAAACTCATGCCATCCGGCCTTTTGCCATCGTCTCTTGCAATACCAGTCGGCTAGAGTAGACTTGGCACGTTGACGGTGGCAAGAGACCGGCATATGACATCGTTAAGTGCGGCATGTCTCGAGAAGCGACCTGCACTTTTTTGGCAAGACAGACCGTGATGTCCCAGCTGGTCGACATCACTGCCGCAGGGACATATATGTGGAGCGCAGACCGGAACCCCCAGCCGCAGACAGGTTGCGATTCGCAGCGTAAATAATAGGTAAACATTCATCTAAATCTGCTTCAAGCCCCAGTTAAAGCAAGAATCTTGTACTTTGGATACCTTCATACTAAACAACAAAAGAAGTACTGATATAAAATGTTTAATATGAATTAGTACATACTTACATATAAACATAGAAACACCCAGACCAGAACAAGTAGTGGAATCTAATTTGACATTCATATGTGTTCTTTATCGAACTGAATTGGATAAATGTATTAGATTTTTGATTTAGAATATAAACAGTCATGTTAATGCCCGGGGAACGAACTCTGAAACCTTTAATATAATAACCACAGATGATGTAACATATAATACCAACTTTTCAATCTGTAAACAACATGCGTAAATAAGTATTGACATGTTAAGATTAGTTTGATTGATGTTGAATGCATTCCACAATCCAATATAACAGCGAAGTATTATGGCGGCCAACTGGTCAGAAGGCATTTTAACTATTGCTTTTATTATCTTCCATGTACATCTGTTACTGTAAAGTAGCTTATCGGGAATATAATTTGTATGTGTCCAAAACTGACAATGACCAGAATATAGATAAATGTATTACTCAATAAGTGTCAGCCCATTATATCTTCGTTACTCAGCAAAGGCACTTCTTAATGACGATATCAGTTAAACCGACCAAATTGATAGTTTATACGAACAGGGCATTTGTAAAGAACTTAAGATGAAGCGAGATATATATATTCCACGTACATACACTGAGTTTTTTAAACATATAGGTATTATCTGAATTTTAAGCAGATGGCTTCAGCCCTTATTCGCGTAATCGGCGTGTACCCAAAGAAATAAATGATACTTAAATAAAATGTTTAGTGAAATTAAAACAGCGAGATCTAGCACTCAATTTAAGCGAAGTTATTGTACTATGGACTAACTTCTAACAGTACAAACAGACATGTTCATGCTTACTTAAGTTTGTACTGCCCGCGGATCGAACCCGGAAATCTTGGAAAATATATTTCAATCATAACACTAGACGGGTCGCCTAAATTTAATCAAATTTCAAATAAAGTATTAAAAAAAAACATCCAAAGCTTGTCTGTGGTACTTTTTGTATTTTGGTGGACTAAAATATTAGTATTAACTAATAGTAGATACTGCGAACTCTAACGAGCCTCAGGATAAAAAACCTAGCCGGTGACTCACAGACTAAAGTGAATTAACAAAAAACACAAACTACTCCTACTAGTAGCTACGCTTGCCGTTAACTTATGATTGAGCAAATGTGTATCGTTACTTGTATTTTAATAAAAGAACGTTAAGTGGCGATGTTGATGATAGAAACACTAAATTAATGAAGACTGATTAACACAAAAAAACCGGATCAGAAATATCATCTTAGAAAGCATTTCATTCGTCAAAAAACGTCGCTGAGTTACTGTTTTCACAATCCGAGTTATCTTCAATGATTCAGGATATTAATCATTCCATGTGCTTACTTTCAAAATACCTAAAATCTCTGTAACCACTCGTTGTTTGCTTAAAATGTTTTCGTGATTGGGGCGTGCCAAACACGCGGGTGCAGTTTGGATTTGCAGTTCTAGGTAGCCTACGCGATCGAGCTCTCACCAGTAACATACTCATAAAAAGTATATAATATTAACATGGAATAATAATAAATATCCACTGAAATTCACACAGCGTTATCTAGCCCCAAACTAAGCATTAAGCCTGTAATATGGATACTAAATAAGAGGTAAACACACTTATATACTTATTTTTTTATATTATACATAGAAATCACTTTGACGAACAGACATTTTTTTACCCAATACTTGCGATGAGTGTTGGATAAACAGTGCTGGTATTTTTGTACCAACCAAGTACCGTTCTAGATCGATTACCATACTGACGGCAATGTCAAGTTGAAAACCTAATAGCGGCAGGCGTAGATGGCTCCGGCCATGATTTACACGGCGGCAAATTACTATTGTCAACGCCGAAGAAAATTAGGTGAACAAACCTAATTTTCAGTGCTATTGTGGGAAATTCATTTCGTACGCCAGTTGGATTTTGTACTGGCATGAAAGGGGCTCAGATTACAAAGGGAATGAGCGCGTGAGAACTCCGATTCAATGATAGCATGAACTATGTGATGTCTGGAATTGTCTGGAGTTTGCTATTAGGTTTGATAGGTTTATTTAATCTACAAAAAAAATGGAGGTTGCTCAATCCGAACGTTTTTTTTTTCAGTAACTAATTAATATAACATAGGTTTCCTTTAGTACAAGTAATTTATATTAACGCATAAAAGAATGGGTGCCAAGTGAAATCCAGTGTATCTGCACCGAAATGTAAACGGATAAAGTAGCGACGGAATCATTGTGTTCAGACAAACACGTGATTCAGCATGAAATGCCATAAAACCAAATTGTGACATCCACTATGTGGTTTCCCCGTTCGAAGCCACGATCCCCAGTAGCAACAATCTTAACGCTGAAAACACAGACCCCGTGGTCTAGTCGTGGTGGTAGTCTGCCCCTACATAAAGCCATAATAACACGTTAATTTAATACACACGAAATATAATCTAAAATCCAACGTGTCCGTATCGAAGTGTAATCGAGCGTGTCGATTCACCAGGGCAACACAAGTGCGCAGGAACCAGCCGATGGTCGGCGGAAGGTCGACAGAACCTGTTTGGCGGGAGGCGCAAGGTGCCGCGGCTGGGTTAAGTGCAACTTGCAAGCATTAGTATCATCGCCCGCCCTTTCATGTCTGCTTATCTCCAGCCTAGCCAATTTAAATGAGCCTATTGAATTGTGCCCGAAGCTGCACAAGTAAAACACGACAGCGAGGACACCGTATTCATTAGTGTTTTCACTTGCAGGTTTAGCTTGTTTTAAATTGATTGCACTATGTGTGCAATGGGTATGTGAATTCAATCAGCAGGAATGTTTATCTTCCTAAGTAATAATAGTACAAATAATGTAATAAGCAGCTGAACGAGCTTACGGATAATAAAAAAAACTTTAAACTTAAAAAACTTTTAAAATGCTGACTGACCTTAACATTTTCAAAAAATATTCTTATAAAGCTTTAAATTTAGATAATAATTTAGGTTTATATGAAAGTGACTTCTGAATTCAAGATAATATTAATTTTGGAATTATTCATAATTTACTTATATAACGGACTGCACATGAAATAGCACATTATCGGAGTATTAAATTTATGTCTTGGTTTAATCTTTTTATTAACGTCTGTTGTTTTAGGTGATATTGTGGCATTTTCGATCAGAAGTATTATTTTGATTTAGATACTTATTATTGGAGTACGTTTTTATTTTACGCTCACAGTAATTAGTTAAAACCCCTTATCGCGGATAGATGATTACCTTGCTGTAATTTAAATATGCATTTAAAAAAGAAACTTAATTATTTAAACCGGGCTGCAATTAATTAGCATCTTTTACTCTAACAAATACCGGTGCAATTCGTCAGCGATTTATTGAAAATGCAGTTATTCCAATTTTTTACTATTACTACCTGGTCTTCATTAAAATAAAGTAGTTAATAGTTTATTGCATACTAATTTTAGATTTAATTTTAAGTGGTAAATGTGGTCTCTGACAGTCGAGGACATATTTTCAATACTAATTAGGATTAATCCGAATTTGACTTGCAAGTGTTGCAGAATAATATGGGAATCTTCATCTTTTGATTTCAGCTTAAAGTTAAATTTAATATCATTTATTCCCCCTTCCTATATATGGTTAAGGAGTGAGAGAAGCAAGGAATTTCTAGGGCACAATACCTGGAGTAGTTAAGTCACTGGCCTTTGTCGCCGCGAGTCACATCTTTGCCTTACTCTCCGATAAATGGTTAAAATCCAGATCATATTAACAATGTATTAATAGACCACTGGTACCACTTACCTTCACATGTTAAACAGTATGGTTTCTAAAAAGGCTTGAGATAAAAAGAAATGAATTTCTTAGCACAAAAGCAAACCGATGTCTTATTTTTGTTTTTATGTCTACAACAAGTAAAAAAAATTCTGAATACTCTGTACTGTCATTAATTTACATAAACAAGTTAGATATGTATCTTCAATTGAGAATCCTTATGCTTAGTGGCTGATGTTTGTATTGAGATAATTTTATTCTATTCAATGCTGTTTTGAACGAATTATTTAGAGTATAAGTTAAATTGCACTTAAGCTCACTACTAATATATATTCTAAAAACACGCAGACCAAATACAGACATGTTCCTGCACACAAATGTATGTACAGCCCGGGGATAGAACCCAGAACCCTTGGTGTAATTGTTGTAAGAGCCGACATCTCTAATAATTATACCACATGGGTCGTCGTAAACGGTCGTATGTAGCACGCATGGAAACTCACAACGCACAATACATGAATCTATTGTCTGTATACGCGCGGGCTACGTTCGAGCGGATATAAGAAGATATACAAAATTCGACACATACATAAAAATATCACCTAGCAGACCCAACTGGGAATCGATCCTTCGTTCTAGTAAACTTCGTCAGTAGTTGGCAGTGTGCCAACATCGCCAAACATGGATATCTTATACACAAGCAGATTACAAACACACGTGTCAGCTCATATTACTAGGGTTTGAAGTGTGCCGCGAAATAGATATACGTTATCATATCAAATGATGAGCGTCGGTGGCTCATTGGTGTCGACCGATTTGGATGGTGCAGGTTCAAATCCCGCCACGTACAAACCAATGTTTTCGTTTTTTTCGAAATTATATGTACGTCTGGTGGAGGCTGGATGAGAAAAGCGGAGGACCGGGATATCTGGCGCAGAATGGGGCCTATGTCCAGCAGTAGACTGCGATAGGCTGAATAGGAATATGTACGTCTATCCGACGCTCTTACGAACAAGGACAACGTGAGAAAACCTGCGCACCTACAAAGATATTATAGTTGTGCCTGAAGGTGGCACATCCGCACTGGGCCTGCGTGGGTGACTAAGGCCTTTACAGGTAGGCTCGGGCCCCTGTTGGGGACGTATATGAACTAATGCTGATGATTTGTGAAAACTCTTTTTATTGACCAGGCGAACATGCATGATGTTGTTCGTGAGAGAACCAATGTTACAGACAAGGTTCGCCGGATCAGCAAGTTACGTAACAGTGGGCTGGTCACATACGTCACAGAGCCGATGAGTCCACTCCAGACCGCTGATCCAATACATATTGGCACATAGTCTAAGAACATGTTTCAGAGCTAAGAACCTCGTTTGTTTTTTGATGTTCCTCGGGCTAATAAAGTTGGTTGGGGTTTCTCAAGGCATATACTAAGACCATTATATTAATTACATTGTAGCCGAATACTAAGTATATAAAAATTTATATTAATGTTCAAAATATAATTTTACCAATGATCCTTTTAAGAAAATACTTCGATCGCTCTTAAGACCCGGGCTTCAGATATTTTAATAGAAGTTTTTGATACACGAAAGGTAAAACTAAAAAATAAACTATGTTCATTTTGCGATCAAATTGCCTTCGAAACATGTCAATTTTCTGCCTATATTTTACGTAAATTAGCTATGAAATTGATACCAAAATAATCTGCAAGATATGCTGAAAATGTTTTCATATTTAGTTTATTGATACACGAAAGATAAAAACTAGATATGAGAATATAATGTTTAGCAAATAAAATAAGATATTTAATGAATAATCGTCTATGAACAAATACGCAGACTAAGTTTTTTTGCTATTAATATAAGTCTAATGATGCATTTTTGCGTCGGTGGCTCAATGGTGTGGATGTCGCCTTCCTACCGGGAGGGCTGAGGTTCAAATCCAGACGCGTACCAATGTGTTTTCGAATTTTCGAAAATATATGTACGTTATCCGACGCTCTTACGGTGAAGGAAAAAATCGTGAGGAAACCTTCATGCATGCTGCGAAGAGATTCGAAGGTTGTGTGTGAAGTCGTCCAATCCACACTGGGCTCGCGTGGACGACTAAGGCCTAATCACCCTATACGGGTAGGCTCGTGCCCCTCGGTGGGGACGTTTAATGAGCTGATGATGACGATGAATGCATATTACATTTTAAATTAATAAGAACTCTTGATTTTTAAAATCACATTGATGCTATAGAATGTGAACACCTAAATTATAAAAGAGATTTGGTATTTTTGGAAAAACTTCTATCAATTAAGTAAAATCAAGTCAATTTTTATCTGTAGCATTTGTGTTTAGTTATAACTTTATTTTAATACCATGATATTCTGTATATACTTTTTACATTATGTATAATTACGCACTCGTCTACTTATCTTACTTTCTTTCCTTTCGTTACGGCCTGCTGGAAGAACTTTCAACATTATAGCTGTGCCTTTGTACTAAATTTTCCATCTGTATTTGTGTAGATCGGTATTAGGCAGTCACAAACATATGTAGTACTGAAGTTACTCGTAGTTTGGTACTATATACATGGCAAATAAAATAGTAAATTGTACTAGAAAAAATCTGCGATAGAAGCCAAAATTTTAAATAACATCGCCGACTTCATAACTTTGTTCTAGAAAATCAATGATAACCTTAGGTACTAACCTATGCAATTTGCCGTGTAAATGTTATATTAAATGTCATTTTAATCTCTCAAGTACCAAGTAATTGGCTTCTACGTTACTATTAACCTCTTTACTGATGTGAGAAAACATTAATGTAGTAACTCTAGACCTTTTATTGTTAATGCTAATATAATTGATGCCATTAAAGGTGTGATTATTTAGCTCATACAACCAGATTTGTGTATCAAATGTGGTTAACGGGTACTATTATGTTTACCGCTTTTCACAGCAAATGGATCTTGTTAAAATTCGACTTCTAATAACTTAAAAATCGTAGATCGATAGATTACCCTTAATTGTACCATATTTGGGACTAAAAACCAATTTATGACACCAAATAAAATCTTTTAATAATACAAACGGTTTAATAGTACTCTTCCAGGAAAGTTTATTCTCATATCAGAGTAGGAAGGCGGTTGAAGTGCCGATAATAAATACACATATAAATCCTATTATGTCAGGTGGTAGAGTCATAAAAAATATAATAATAATAATAATTGACGATTCGAAAGTATCTGTAACAGATTTATTTGAATAAAGTTTTTTTCTTTCTTACACAAAACCAGGCTAAACCACAGATTTATAAACTAAAGGTTTTATAAATCTGTGGGCTAAACTATTACCCAAAAAATTTTACATACATAGAACTCAACTACACACATAAATAATCATATAACTCCAATGTGTTACATTGAAAATATTATTCTTTCAAGAGTTAACTAATGTACATACAAGGTATTATTGTTATGAAAAAAGATGTCTTCTTTTGCTCAAACAGTAAACCAACTAAGGAAGTCAACGTTTTCAACATTTTAAATGGAGTTAACAAAGGGGTGAATTCTACAACAAAAATTTCTTTTATGAAATCAGGAAGCAATCAACTAAAAAGCTTATCTGATTGTATGTGAGAATTGTTGCCTACAAAATACTAATGACACATCAAAGGGCCCACAGTGCCTAATGTAATGCAGTAACTAATGTATGACGACAGTAAAGTTACATTCTCATGTAATTTCACCCTTTATCCCGAAACAGCCTTTTCAAACAGCATAACTGTCATGGCGGGGGCAATAGATACCCACGCAGTCGATGTTATAAGAAATATTCCTCATGTAAAGGTAAAATTATAAAAATACAAAGATCAATGAGTTTTTCTTATCGCACACATAGAATTTAAGATTCCATGTTTATATTTTATCAGTATCATTTCTTTTATACATGTATATTCATTTATGTATAAATTCATTTCTATATACATATATATCTGTCAAGGAAAGAACAGTGAAAATATTTTTTAAATATATAAACTTAACGTCACAAATACCTAAAGTATTTAAAACAAAGCAATTACAATTTATACATAGCGTGACAATACTTAAGGGTCTTTACATAAATGATCACGATATTATATTGATGCCAATCAGGTAGATAACCAGATATTGTATTAACATTCTTTAGCAAAAACTTGCTTCAGTAATTTTGGCGCTAAATAAAGTTCAGCGCAACGAAATACAATCTGCGTACAAAGAGCTTTATTATACATTTATATTAACATAAAGCAAATTCACCGGCTCGCCGATGTACCTGAAAATAATATCAGCCGACTCTCTTTGTTTAATTTAGTGGGACAGCCGACAAAATCTGGAGGCGCGAGGGTAGCTACGGTTTCCATAACAACACGCTAGCGGTTTCCCCCCGCGCTGTATCGATCCTGCCCCGCGTCCCCCGCGCACCACTCCAAATCAAATTACAGGAGCGCGGGCCCGGTGCTGTGGTGTGGTGTTGCCAGATACACGGTACAACTACCTTAATTTGAAGCATTAATTGGGATGTTGACTGGGTATATAAAAACAATCACTTCACACTAAAATTATAAAGGCGGAAGATTGTGAGGGTGAATGTTAGTTACATATTCTCGTCTAAACGGCTGATGTGATTTCAATAAAATTTGGTATGGACTAGCTGATACTCTGGATTTTCATAGGCTTCGTTTTACTGTGAAAAAATATCTTATAACGCGGCTAACGCCACGAGGCCCAACTAGTCTGAAATTAATTTCGTAATGAGTGCCTTATATTACAGCTCAATCACCACAAATTATCGTTATGAATGTCATATAGAATCCTTGATTATTGGAATTCAATTAAAGTTAAAGAGCGTCAGTACAGTAACAATCTACGAGTAAAACACTGACATCGTATTGTTATATTGTATGGATATAAATGAACGTTTTGACAGATCGGAACAGAAACTTGTGAGTCAATTTGTATTGTTACACGACTTTTATTTACTAAACCAATTACAGATTTCGTTTTTAATATACCTTGCAATAACTGAAAAGGCTTGTTGTTTTAAGATGCACGTTTCTTTTCAGTTATTTGTTACAATTTGGAGCGCGTCCAATGTTTTGAACTACTTTTTACGACTTTAAATAAACAGACGAATTTTGACTGCCAGAGTTTGCTTGGTCAAACATTACGGGATTCCTACAGAAAAAATAGAATCAATCAAAAGATATATTTATCTTTTTGATTGCTTGTGTTCTTAATAACACACCAATTATAACTTTTAAATCAATATTGAATACTAGTATTGTATTTGTAGTGGAAAGCGGGTTCTTTCTCTGATTTTCGGGATCCTAGTAATTAGTAAACCTGACCAGTTCGTAGCGCATCCTGCTGAGCAGCGAACGAGGCTTAAGCGACCTGCCTCCACTTACTGAGCTATTATGACAAGGTTGGACATTATTGAACGTCAGAAAGCTAGATAAAATAGAAATTCTATTGTTCGGACGCCTTAAGGTGTCTTTGATGTTCCAATGTTGTCCTGAGATGGATATATCAGCTGATGAGATCTAGTATTATTGGCATCTAGATGGTTTCTACTAATATGTCATATTTTTTTTACTTATACATGCCTATTTTTTACAAATAAAATTAATGTCTAAGTAATCGCAAATTTTAATAAAATTAATATTGTATCCTATTATGAAGGCCTAAAAACCCGTTGAAATGTAAATGTTTAATTTACATTTCAACAGTTTTTTATGATATAGGGGTTGGCGTATTGTCCTAAACCAATTCAGAATTTCCCCTATAAGATGGTGACATATTTTCTTTGATTGGCAACCCTCCGGCCAACTCCCGCCAACCCACCACTCGTACCAACTCAATCAACTTTGTATTGGCGTAATAGTATTTTAATTCCATCGGCGCGCTTTTGACTGCACCGTAATGGCTTGTTTTCAACTCGCTGCGATGCAACCACAGATTTGGAATCCAACTTTATGGTCTTGATTACCTTTTTTTTTGTACCAAAAGATTAGGTATGGGTGTATTTTTTTTGAATTGGCATAATCATCCTATTTATTATATTTCTATGATGGGATATGGTTTATTAACTGTAGACGCCCAATAGTCGCTAAATTAAAAACAAAATGTTAATTTTTGAATTAATTCAGTATTTAATTTTTGGTTTACGGAAAGTGTACATACAAGTAAGGTTCAATTACGATATAGGCCGCCATTACTATATTTGAGTTTGCATTTATTTTGAGGGATTTATTAAAATGTATTGAATATTGTTTAAAAAGTATGTCTAAGCTGATTACTTTAATGAATTTTATAATAGAAACTTGGATTAGTGTTAAGTAAAGGTTGTGGTTTCAATTTGACTTATACTTAACATAATTTGAATGGATCTCTAAACTAATCTAGATGTGGAGTGAGTCTTTTGTCTGTTTGTTATGTCAATGTGAAAGGGAGGTCTATTAAGACTTGGCATATTTAAAAGGGTGTCGCATTTGCGAATACTGACGCTCTGGCGGTAACATATTTTGAGCAGTGTTTATATGTAAGTCAGTCAGTAAATATTTTATTACTTGAGCTATCACTTTGTTGTCGTTGTTTGGTTTCATATTTTTTTTTGTAACTAATCTTTCTTGTTTAATTGGATTAAAGATAAATTGTCGAATGGAAATGATGTTTACCGCATGTATGTAGAGTTTGACCTGTGGCTTTAACATATAAGTAAATATATGCAAAAATGCACATACCTCCAAACGTACATAGATACTTTGCATTTTAAATACATAGTTTACACCCAGAAAAATACCAAGCGAATTTGCACAAAATTTCGCATTGCACGGATATCCGGGTATATACCGGGTTCAAACCCGGTACCCTTGAAGCACGAGTAATAGCCAATTACTCAATTCTATCACCAAATCGGAATAATTATTTCTTGACATTAAATTATGTCATGATTGCCTGATTTCTTTGGTTCTATTGAGAACCATGTCACCATGTATAAATTCTGTCAAGTTACAGAGATATTAATTTGATCGCTATAATTGATTCTACTACTCGTACTTTAATCTATTTAACAAGATACAATCAATTAAACAAGCCACTACTAGTTAATTGCCGTGTGAAATACGGTATATTCGTTATTATTGGTAGGCGAGTATAGTACGATTCACGAATGATGACTACAAATCGCGGCCTTCTGCACAAAAATAAGACCTTTTTAATGATAGTGAAATAATAGATACTAGGTGGTAGACTCGATACTAAGTCGTCTAGGTAAGTACTACCAGATATTGTCCCGTGAAACAGGAGTGTTACGCACTTTTGTATTTCGGGATGAGGGTACTGTAGCTAGTGAAATTACTGGGTATAAGAGACCTAACATCTGTCGTCTCGTGTGTCGGGCGCAGTGCGGCATTGATAGAGGATAATAACTATCTATCAGTTGTTGGTCTCCTTCAATGCCGCTCTGTTATGGTAAGGCGTATCACTTTCCATCAGATGAGCGTTCTGTACACACTGCACCTCCAAAGTATGTTAATATTACCGTTCCAAAAAAAAAACTTCAGCGCAATGGTCATCTGTCGTGAATCGTATTATACTAGTGGAGGCGAGCGTCCCCCAATCCTGCTACCCTCCCTTTGTTCTCGGTAACACACTAATCTGCGTTGCAACAATTACCTATTATCTACGGTTTTAGCAATGTTTACAATAAAGGTTCAATACTCACTTTGATCTGTTTAATATTTTTTTATTTATTCTTCACAATTCATCTACTTGTATTATGGGGACCCATATGGTGTAATAGATGGAAAGACAGCTACTACACCAAATGTTCCAGATTCGATCCCCGGGCAGTACATTTGTATGCATGAACATGTCTGTTTATATTGGTGTGGGTGTTTCTATGAATATTATGTATGTATTTACAAAGAAGTGTATATTATATTATCCGTTGGATATTTCATTATTATTAGGTATTACTCGCTAGTCGCTTATTGTTATTACGTAGTGTTCTTGAATAAAATACTGCTATCTGGTGTTCTATATACAAAGTGCATAACAAAATCGTAAAGAGGGCATTCAAAGACGTTGCCGTAGGAAACTTACATAAAAATTCGGAATACGTCGTGAACTTGTATCTTATATTGAATCATCGATCGATTTGAAGACATATTAATAACATTATTTATAATTATGTTCCCGGAATCGCAGGCTTAACGTGCTTTCCAAAGCATACAGAAATTAACATAATTTATTCGTTCCCCAATCCGATGACTTTTAATAAGTACTTATGGATTAAAAAACGAACTTTATTACAACCTGATACCTATACCTATAGAATAATTAATATAAAATAAAACCAATTAAGGGTAGCATTATCAGCTAATACCTTTTTGCAGATTTAATGTTGATATACTAATTAAGACGTACATTAGCATATGTAATACCGTTATCGCATCGTACTAATTAATGATAAATTTGTTTGGTAATGCAACTGTTAATGTGTTGAGAATAGTCTGAATTCAATACAAACGCAAATATCCTGCGTTAACCTACATTTAAAATAAGATTCCATTTTTAAATATTTCGTTATTTTTTACTTCTGTGGCAACCCGCCACAAAAATTCGAGTACGCGGTTGGAAAATATATGTTAACAATTATCGTTCTACTTAATATTGGAATTTCATTTTCTGTTCTACTGCTATGTTTGTTTAATGGTTTGATAGATCAATTTGCAGCTTGATAATATAATAGACATTGATAAAATCTCAGAGAAAACATATGTCATAGAGAATATGTTTAAGATTCCTCTTAGCTTGTAAACGGTTTTTTTACCATCGGAGGCAAAGAAGGAGGTCTTATCAATGCTTAAAATTAAATAAGATCAAAGTTAAGGTTTTCAACTGGCGAATCTTTACACTACGAGTATGTTATATTGTGTAGTAGTAACTGGCGCTAGGTTCAATTAATCATTTTGAACAATTCAAACTTTCTTGTAGGAAAATGACTAAAATCTTTAGTCAATGATAAAATCTTTAGTCAATTTTCAAACATTATCTTTCTGCATAGTTTGATACCTGCTCTTCTAAAAGATCCTATATTTTTCAACCAGGTGGTAGTCACAAAAAAAATGACGATTCAAAGGTCGAACGATTCAAATCTGTAAAATATTTATTTGAATAAAGATATTTTGTGTTTGTATATCTCTCGGAAACATCGTCTCCTGTTCATCGAAGGATATGACAAACGAATCATGGCAACAAGGAGCTGCAGCCGGTTTTGATAAATATCCTTTCAGCGCGTTCCCATTATTCGGAGGGAGACAAATGTGCCGTCGGCCACTCCACTCGGCATCACGGCATTCTCTCATTAAACTGTCGGTACCTCGGCCAATACTGTACGATAATCGATTTCAAACCTGATCGTTCCAATAATTTTTGACGAGTTCTCACGTTTATTGCAGAAGATAGATTAGATTCGATACAGCGATAATACCTATAGTCGGATATTTGAATATCCAACTTAAATTGGATGTGATTTAACAAAATTCGACCCTTAAGGTTTGTGTTTAGGGCTGATCATTTGTAGGAATCTTTACTACTCCAGAATTGCTATAAGTTACAAATTGTCATAAAAGGTTACACTAAAAACGAAGTGGTGCTGAATTCGCCTCTCAAAAGTTGTTTTTTTCGGTGGATAGTATGAGTTAAATATATCGGTTTTAGGTAAAAATAACCGAAAATGTTGCTCGGTGTGATACTATACAAATAGTTATACTTAAAGTGGTGTTTCATGAAGCGAACGCATAAGCAACAGCTACTATTTTGACGATTTACAAAACCGCATCGCGTGTTTACAGCCGTCCAAAAGTCGGCACAAATATGCGGCACGCTTTATTTGTTGTTAAAGCGATGTCTTGTGTTCGTGATTATGATAGGCATGTGTTTGGGGCGATGCCAATAGACCTACTCCGAACATTCCGTCAGTTTTTACTGCACCCGACGTGACTCATCTCACTAACATTTGTCACATTCTACGTTATATGTCAAACAAAACTCAGGCCTATTATTTATGCACCAGTTAGGCAAATGAGTACAAATTCTTAACCGTCGGCATAACTTTTTAAATTGCTCATGCAGTACACTAAATCAGAATTGTAAATGACGTTGGATTTCCGCCAATGTTGCTTTGTTTCCAACCAAGTACTCATAACCAGTGGCGTGCAACCCATATATGCAAATAAGCAGTGCATACCCTGTGCGTCAAACAACACTAACAACCCGGGAAATCGCACACATATTAAATTATTCCTACTTATTCGCCCATTTTCTCTACACATTTGAAACCATAGGCGACCTGCTGTCATCAACGGCACTCAATTTGAAAAAAAAAGTAAATAATTTATTTTATTTGCGATTACTGTCACTAACTTTGCATACCCTACTCATAATTTCTGTGCACGCCACTGCCCATAACTGCCTTATCGAAATGCGGCTTTGTTATCATAGCCGGGCTATGTGCAGTTTCGGCGTTACTCAACCAAGTAATTAGGGCGAAACGATGAATCCTTTGTAGAGAGCTTGTACACTACTGCTGGCGATTAGTGAAGTGTTATCGAGTTACCTCAGAGGGTCAGGCAAATAAAGACATAGAACTACATAATTCAATATCATAACAGTCTAAAAAGAAAGAAATTTTACATTAAGAAAGATGATGAAGACACTTTGACATTGGTTTTCCGTGGCCTCGTACTTAGAGGAAGTTCTAAGAACACATAAATATGTTTATTCAAGTATAGAAAGTTAAATCAAGTATAGAAGAAGGAAGCAGGGCATACATCTTAATTGATTTCATCCAATTGATTTTTTGTTCTCCTTTCGCATCTTATCGCGTAGGGAATATCTAATAGAAAACACATGATACGTTTACACAGCGCCATCTAGCCCTAATTTAGTTGGAAGAATGTACTATGGTTACTAAAACGAAATACATTAACACAGAAACAGCCAGACCAATACAAACACGTGTTCATGGAGACAAATGTTTTGTACCGTTAGATCGGACCAGGAACGCAGTGAATGGCGTGCACAGAGATTATCAGTAGGTTATGCGAAGTGAGTGACACTGATGGCAAAAACAATAAATTATTTATATTTTTGTTAAATTGAGTGCTGCTGATGAAGAAGACTCTCTTTGAGTCATATTATGATTACTCAGCGTAATCAGAACAACTACAGGAAGTCCTGACGCTGGTCTTTCAAAGACACGATGAGATAAGAGGATCTACTACAGCGCTTTAACAATTTTAATAAGCATAAGGATCTATAGGTCTTTAAATAAATACTTTTTTATACACAAAGAAAGGCACGTTTATGTTGTTTACGTTGGTTTCCCTTTTGTTATAAGTGTAAATACAAGTTAGTCTATAGTTTTAAAATTTTCGAATACTGAATACTTCATCGCGTTTGACAATCTTGAGCCTAATATAACTAGAGAGCGCTAATAAACACCTACGACGCCACGCACGTACCGCACCACTTCGTGCGGACACAAATTGGTTTTGTTTCTCGGACGTGCACTGATGGAACATGGAACGGAGTGCACATGGAAACGCGGAGATTATACCTCTCACAGATAATTAGCTCCTTGGAACTTTTACCTTTTCTAATGGCAGGCGTTATGCAAAGTGATCGTTAAAGACGTGCTTTTGAAACTTGACCGTTAGGTAACTTGTTTGGAATGAAATATCTTTTGTGTGTATACCGCAAGGCAAACGTTTGTCAAGCGAATGTAGGTTTTGTCTTCATTAATTGACAAGATAATTGTTTTGTTTGTTTCAAAGTCTTTGTTCTGATTAGTTTGGAAAATATATTTTCAAATGTCAACACTTTTAAAATATGACATATGGTTTAGACAGCGTAAATGTTACAAGGAACTTGGAAGTACGTAAGCTCAAAATTATTTGTATTTTATTGTGACAAAAATAAATATTTTTCTTTCTTTCTTTCTTTCCGACTATATAAGCTAATAAATTAAAAACTACTAGGTGACACGTTACAGATATTTACACTCATCCACGTAAATATCTTATGAACACCTTCATCAGATAATGACAGGCATATTTCACAGATAAACGTAATCATTACTTACAATAATCTTTTATTACTTGCCATAAACAAAGAATGGGAGATAAAACGGCGTGGATCCCTTTGTAAATCTTATCTAATCTCGTTGAAATAGAAAAGGCAAGGTTAAACACATCAAATATGCGATCCCGTTTCTTATTTTATCTTGGCGGGAGATATATTTTGTACACTTAGGGTTGTTGGTGAGAACGATTCGTATTAACGATACACATTTTGTTTTCGGATTAAAGTTCTTATTCACGCTGTGAAGAAAAAGGTCTGAGTGTATTAAGTGGCCATTTTCTTTTTTTTCTTTGATAAACATGCTCAAATATTTCATGTCATTATTTTGCATACTTTCGAAACAGAGCACCTGTACAGTTATTATCGTT
>PQWD01000643.1:0-43716 GCA_019425675.1 Leucinodes orbonalis
CCAGATTTCGTCCTGTGAAATTGGAGTTTTTTGCCCTTCTATATTTCGAGCACTGTAGCTAGTAAAATTACCGGGTATAAGAGACATTATTAATTTCTTCAATACTGCTTCTGACATGGTCAGGCGTATCACTTACCACCGGGTGAGCGCACTGACTGTGCCATTCACTTATGACAAAAAGTTAAATAATCATTGTTATTTTTTTTATTGAACAGGAGGCAAA
This sequence comes from Leucinodes orbonalis, assembly GCA_019425675.1. NCBI lineage: Eukaryota > Metazoa > Arthropoda > Insecta > Lepidoptera > Crambidae > Leucinodes > Leucinodes orbonalis. The sequence continues at coordinate 224 of PQWD01000643.1, forward strand.
CGAGCATACGGTTCACCTGATGGTAAGTGACACCGCCGCCCATGAACATTTGCAAGACTCAGGTCCAGAAATGCGTTGCCGGGCTTAAATGTGTGTACGCTCTTTTTTTTAAGGACGCCAGGTCATATCGCTCTGGAAATGCATCTTGTGGAAGTTCATTCCACAGTTTTGTCGTAAGCGGCAAAAAATGAATTTCTTTACCGTACCACTCATTGAAAGAAAGTACCACACTCAAGTTAACCGACAATTACTTAATCAAATGCTGTGCCAGCCGTGCATCGAACCGCACACCGTTGCGGTCAATCCATCATCCAGTTCATTAGCACTGTGACGTCACACGCCCTCCCGAATAGTCCTCGGGGAGTGACAATGTCAATGTGCCTAGCCGGGCAACGAACCCACTACGTACGCCTGGAGCCGTGTGTGATATTTTATGATTCACGAGAAAGTTTTTCTGGAAGTGGCTGAGAGGTTTCATCATCATTATAGAAAACATCGTGAAAAAAACCTGCGCACGCCTGCGAAAAGTTTCAAAGGTTGTGGGTGATGTCGGCCAATCGCACTGGGCCCGCGTGGATGATTAAGGCCTATAAACTCTTTACGGGTGCTTAACGGGCACGTCCCGATATGCCCTCGATGACTTTTAATGAGCTGAAGATGATGATGATGTTTTTTACTTTCTTTCTTTTATGTAGATGGCCTGTACCCTGCAGTGGGGGTTATAGGCTATTGATGATGATGGTACACAGGATGCCGCAATTTGTACGATATTTTAATTATTATGCAATTTTCATTTTATTATACGTGATATCGGCCCAAAACTAGTCCCATCCAGCGCCATTTTGAATTCGTGTTTTATTATCCCAAGATGCAGAAAGTGTCGTATCACAATATTTGTGCGGGCCGCTTTTATGGGTCGTAATATGGCATTATTTTACTGGTCACGATCTCCACAGTGTATACTTTTTACATCGAGTGTACCGTGGTTATTGCGTTGCAATAAATGTCATTTATTTTTTCTATACGACTGTACTTCTAGATGGTATGGTAATCAATATTTTTATTCTAAGTGAGTTTTTGAGGTACTTACTTATTTAACAGCTTTAGTCAGTCCAACAGGCCACTTGGGAAGAGGGCACTTTAACTCGTTCATTTCTAGGTATAAGCGATCTAACATATGCATTTAGAGAACAGCAGTGTTGATGGAAAATAATGTATATTACAGTTTTAGGCCTGTGTTCTAGAACGAGACTCAACGTTGATCCTTACTTAAATTGAGTTAGAAAAGTTTGGCGCTATTTATCGTATCGAGCGTTATCTCTTTCTAACTTCAATACGGGCCTTAGAATATAATGTGAGATTTTGTTGTGAGAATTGGTTTTAAAGAACGAAGTAGTGGGCAACACTAGTATAATATTGACAAGGTACTTAGTTCCACTGCCCACTGTATGACTTATATAATAATAATAATAATAATAAAATCATTTTATTGCTCATCTTGACATACGATACAATTACAAACAAACATATTACAAAACATGATTAAAATATAAACATACATAAAAAAGAAATTGCAATTTGATGGCTGAGCAAAAGGGATGACTCAGCTTGAACTGACGCAAGACAGCGGTCCTACGCAGCGCTGATTTTCAGCCGCCCCATCATCTCTCTAGTTAGATGTAGATGAGAGGCATGTAGTTATGAGGGTACTAAATTTTCACATCAGTAAAGTAAAAAATAAAAATTAAAATTTTCTAACTCCAAAGTGTGTGTGTGTGTGTGTCTCTGTGTGTGTGTGTGTCTGGGTGTGTGTTGTGTTTATTGATTTTGTGGATCAAATATTTTATCTGTGTTGGCCTTTGTGTTAATGTAGAAGAAATCTTTCAAATTAATACTTTCCAGTGTTCTACTCTGAGATCTTCCGCAGCCAGCTGTTTTTAATAAAGCGATTTTGAATTTTTTCCTAAAACATTCGACACTCATATGTTTTCGCATCGGTGGAGGTAGGTTATTCCATATGCTGGCTGCGTAATACTTGAAGATGTTTGATATCGTGATGATTTGTGCCTTGGTACCTTCAATAAGTTCTGTGTTAGGGTTCGACGATTCCTGTGGAAGTTATCTTCAATCCAATGAAGCTTTTCATACAGTCTCAGGCTTTCCGCTCCACATCACTCTGTGGACTGTACATGCATAATGAGTTCCCTTCTGGTTTTATATTGAGAATACCTTTCCTGTTCAAGTATGGTGTTATTCTCTCCTCGGCACTATAGCAAAATCTAATGCAAGCGTTTGTACTCGTTGGATGGATTTCTCAGTGCGTGAGCTTAGGCTAGGACCTATAATGGAACACAGTAGTTGAAAGGGACAGACAAGTGAGTCAACTAATAAAAGTCGCAGCTCTTCTTTTAGGTAGGTTCTATTTTATATAAAGACTTAGTTTAAAAATGCGTTTTAATTTGCCTATTAACATGTTGCTCATATTTATTTCACTGTCCAGAACAAGCCCAAATTTCTTGCTGATTTACTCTTTCTACAAACGCCCATTGACCGAAAGTCCTCCTTGAGTTTGAACTTTTTTCACCTGATTTTTGGTGCCCAATATTAAATACTTGTGATTTAGTGGGATTTAAGACAAGAGAGTTTCTTTCTGACCATTGATATACTTACCCAGATCGGCATTAATTCTCTGATAGCATCAGTACTTTAGGTTAAATGAGTAACATCTGAGTATCATCTGCGTATAAATGTACCTACAAGTCTCAATACTGTTTGGAAGGTCTGCAGTGAAAATTGTAAACAAAAAGGACTCAAATGAACCCTGAGGAACACCACGGGTTACTGGTTTTGAGGACGAAATTATCTTATCCCATTGTTTTTATACGTCACAACAGTTTGCTCTCTCTTAGTCAGAAATGTCTCGAACCATTTGCAGTGTTAGGTGTGAAACCATAATGACTCAGCTTTGCCAATAGTAATTGCGGTGTAAGCATTCAAATGCTCTTGTGTAGTCCAAAAGTATTAATAAGGTAGCCAGGCCCCTATCCGACGCTTCCACAATATCATCAGTCACATGCAGCAGGCTGTCTCTGTACCATGATCACGAGAAAGCCAGACTGAAACTTAGGAATGATATCTTATCATCTAGGTAGGCATAACTTGGTTAAGTACCACTTTCTCTATACCTTTGATAGTATAGGTGTATAGAAATGGACGTAAATCTTTGTTCATTAGCACTACTTTCTTAGGTATAGGCCTGTTTCCATTGAGCAGCGGAATGTATGCGTTTCAAATCGACCTATTAACGATAGCAGTAATGATTGGAAGTATCCTATGTAACGTCAGTTTGATCATTCTGATACTTACGCCTTTGTCCTGTAGAGTTTGTTGTGTATGCTGTTATAATTTTATGCACATCCATTTCTGTTACTGGTTTTAGATCAAAAGTAGGGATAGTCTTGATTCTTAATATCAGTACTCACACTTCCAATGTTACTTTTTTACAGGGAGCAAGGTCAGAAAATGGTCACTTATTTATTCCGGTCATTCAAATGGTCTGGGATAAAGTTTACGCGCGCGTTATCAAGAACAGTAGTGTTTTTTATATTTTTCCACAATATATTAGGCTTCTTAATATTATTTTTTATAAAACTATTAAAGTATGCTCTTTTTCGTGTTTTATAGCACTAGTCACGTAATTTTTAATACTACAGTAATATTATTTCGCCGAATCCGTTTTTAACCTTATGATATCTCTTCAAAGCTTGTCTCTTAAGTCCATCATAAGTTTAATAGTGTCAGTTATCCATGGCTGCTTTGTGTCTTTGACAGTTATTTTTTTATAGGAGCGTGCAAATCAAATAGTGTTATTATGAAGTTATTAAATTGTCGAATCATTTCTCCACCGTTAATTTCCGCATAGAGTCCCATGGAATAGAGTTCAAGTCTGCGTGAAAAAGGTCTGTGTTAATACTGTTGAATGTCCGCTTATATCACTTGTTTTGTGAACTTAGGTTTCTTAATATCGAAATCTACCATAAATGTTGCGTGTCACTTAAACTGGAATTATGCATCACCTTGACTCCTTTACAGAGGGTTGAGCTGTCGGTTAGACGAGATCTATGGTTGTTTCTGTATGATCTGTAATTCTAGTGGACTCCCACTAACTGAACGAGTTATGTTGTTCACAGAATGCGAACATTGTACAGGCTAAGGCTGTACAGAGTCTGCTTGAAACAAACAAATTACATGCAGACATACCATTACAGACTCACTTAGAGAATCCAACGTGTCTTTCACACTAACACTTTCTGGTCTGTACGCTGTACCAACTGCCACAGCCACTCCTGGTAGTCGGACCTCCAGCCATGTTGTTCAGCGAGGATCTAGGGTGTTGCCTAACTTAGCATGATTTCTTTTCTGACGTAAAAGCCGACTCCACACCTTTCTTGACGCCCTCTGTGAATAAATCTGTAATGCGGAATAACTGGTGCGAGTCCTCCTGACCATTTTGGATCCAAGTCTCATTTATGGCCAATATGTCAAATTGATGTTTTGAATAGTAATAGAAATTCATCCTGCCAGTATTAATGATCTCACATTCAGCAAACCAAGTCTCAAACATTTCCTTAGCCATTGTGTCTAAAGATAAGATTCGTTAGGGTAAAAGAAAGAAAACCTGTGTATGTTACACATATGTACTAATGTTACACTCTTATGACTATAAGAAAAGGACCGCAAGTTGTGCTGACATGAGCTGCATATATTTTTTTATATAATTATATGTGTTTGTTTAGACTAAGTGATTGGTGAATTAGAAATGAATTGGAAACTCGTTACATATATAAAAATAACGATGGACATACACTCAATAAAGTACATCTGACTATCATCAGTCATCTGACACGTAATACATCACAGCAGTGACAAAGTACTCGAAAGTGGACGACAGAGAAAAAGTCATGACATATGATGAACATCTGAAATGGTTTACACGACACGATCTAAATTCAATGTGTTATTTTATGGTGAGACAAACGAGTGAATGATTTAAGCGTTTGCATGATACTATCTCATTTCGTATAATTTTATAGTAATACAAACGAATAGTTTTTAATATACTGAATTCACGGGTCGTTGCAACCTATAGAAACGGAAATACGGTTAGGAGAAGTGGACATTTTTGGGCTTCGGTAACTCACTAAACTCGGCGAAATGAACGAGTCGCGTATGTCTATCAAAGAATATGATTTAGATTTAATAACCCTGTGATGGTCTTAAATGTCAGAATGGGTCAGTCGAGAACACCAAGAGTCCCTCGTTTGATTCCCGGGCAGTACAAACATTTGTGTGCCTGAAAATGAGTGTTTGTATTAGTGTTTCTATATACATGATGTTTGTATTTAACAAGTAAAGTTTTCTTGTATAGAGTGCAATAAAGAATTGAATAAATAAAAATCAACAAAGTATTTAGGTGAAGCTAGATGACGCTGTGTGAATAAGACTAGTCGATAGCTGCAGCCCTAAGTATAGTGTCAGTTAGCAAGTCATCCGAGCCTCTTAATGTTTTGCTCCATCCAGATGTGATTTTGGCTTTAAGAAGGTGAAAACTGTTAATCTAACTTGCTTGCAATGCTTCTCTTTAACCGATCTGCTCATTTCAATTAATTACATGTGTGCTTGAAGTTCCAGCGTGTAGTTACTGATTGATCAACCAGCCTTCCAAAATTAATTACATTTTCCACACAGTGTAGAGATGAAATCGGGCGTTCCCCAGCCTCGAGCCTACTGCGGATAAAAGGTTAACTATAACCAACCTCATGCTCTTCAAATTACGAAAGTCCTTTTGTTAATTAAACCGCCTGCATTGATAATTTTAAGCGCCGCCCAACGCAATTCGATTAAACACCAAAACATTATTTTATAAGATATTTTTTTTTTTCTGATTTTTATCAATTCATCCTATGTTTTAATTCAGGGTATAGCTACCTCTATATCAAATTTTATTAGAATCAGCCGCTCAGACATGAAGGAGGTCAAACATACACATCACAATCTTTCGCCTTTATATTATATGTTTATAAGTTATCAAACTTACAAAAACAAGAGTCATTTACACTTTAGACTAGTCCGTATTCTTATAAATCGTGTGTGTAAACCCTCGACGGGTGCGGTGGGCGCCGCACCCTGGACACACAATGACCACATTAATTTGATGCCATACCGTTAATTGAGAATGACTTTATGCAATAACGGGCAAAAAAAATTTGTGTAACAGTTTTTTATTGGGTTCTATAATTAGCTCTGCCCACGGCTTCGCTCGAGCTAGCTAAGCTCGATTAAGAAGTATTATTTTTCATCCCCAATTATCACCTTAAGGGATGAATTTATCAAAATCCTTTCTTAGGGATACTAGATCATAGTAGCGTTTGCATTCAAAGTCTCAACCAAAGTCAAAGTTTAAAATTTACAAAGTTTATATAAAGTTTCCTTCCCTATTTTATAGTAGAATCAATCAAAAATACCTTCTAAGCGATGCCTACGACATAAAATCTACTTGCATGCCAAATTCCAGCCTGATCCGCCAAGGGTTTGAGCTGTGCGTTTTTGATCACTATGTCAGTCTCTATTAGAACACTGTCAGGACTTTTCGGTGAATGCTTTCGCTTCCTGTTGCCTTGGATGGCTTTTACAGCTTTACCAGCAAGGGTGAGTGCTGATTACTCTTAGCCTAAGAGCTTGATACCATAGAATGTCGTTATCAAACAATCAATCCGCATTGGCTCGGTATAGTTATGTGTGTGTCTGCTGAAGAAGCCCATGAAGACTTGTGTAGAAAGACAATAGAAATCCTTGTTCGTGGCAGTTCTCCACCGAGTCGTTGGATTTGGTCTTCGCTTTGTTGGATGTCGAAGATGCCCGCTAAACAAAGTGGCGATTAGTTTCAGAACTCCTTAATATGTACCCGTGTGAAGGCTCGCTAAGTAAAAATAAACAGTTTATTTGCGTGGCGTGCGATGTAAAGGAGGAATGAAATGGGATAACCAAAATTTTAAATGTCTTGAATTTTTAATATATTTGAATAATTACTTCCCTCCTGTTGAATGATCTGTCCCAGTGTCCATATGATAATTTATTGACGCCAACCAGGACATCGGATAATTTTACATCGCATCCATTTTATATTTCAAAATAATGTAAAATGATCAAAATTAAATGAATATGACTGGAAAATGCAATAACAATGTTATTGCTGCATAAATCAACATTTATATTAAATTCACAGTTACATGAAAGTCTATAGTTGCATGTAGATATGCATATAGAGCTAGTTTATAAAAAGATGGGTGACCATTCACGTTTCCCTACGTGGCACTTGAAGCATTGATTGCTATTATAGTACCTATAGAATATAATATCATCATCAGCCCATTATACGTTCCACCGAGGGCACGAGCCTACCCGTATAGGGTGTGTAGGCTTTTGTGGCGACCTATCACTCTCGTCAGTGCTGGTTGAAGGAAAACAACTTCTTATGCGACCATCGTTTATTCTCCAATAACTAAGACTAATACATTTATTTGATGTTAGTATACAAGAGGGTTATGTTTATGTTAGAACATTATAGATACCTACATTACTTAGAGTACATTGACCTAAATTTAATATGCACGTGGGTGGCATATATCTTCCCCCTTTATTTAAAAAGTTTTTTAGAAAATATATTAAAATGTATATGCCAACTAATGATTACTCTTAAAATTACACAAACGGAATACACTTCACTACACTATTTAAAAAAAAAAAGTCTACTACACAATAACTTGTTTTGCGGGGAAGAGCGTTTGACCTCGCTCTTCTTTGGCCACTACAGCAGCGGCAGGATGGACGGGTACCTCACGCAGCTCTCGACGTATGTAATTTCCATAGTTGTATTTGCAACGTTTCCACATGAAGTAGAGTAGAATCGCGACGAGAATTGTCGTAATTGCTATAAGGTAGTTTTCTGTTTTCGAAACGTACTGGTGTGTGGTGGTCTCCGTTGCTGATGCTGCGTTGCCCGCTCCATTCTGGGCAATAATTATCTCTTCCTTTGCGATACGGCTGCTACCTTTTCCCATCTTCTTGCGTTTGTGTAATATTATATGAAAAAATATATGCGAAAATCTCGTGCGCGTTGATTGACGAAAAATCAAAGATTGAATCGTACCACAGGCTTGCTCACTCGACCCGATCTGGTTGTGATCTCTTTGTTGATATTGAGACCCACCTTATTTGTCCGAGAAGTGTCGTTTTCGAATGATGTAATGGTAAACGCAGGCTTGAGACGATCTATACATATTTTTTCTGTATCTGCTTGTAATATCTTAAAATATTTATCGTTTCTCTCTAAAACCTTGAACGGACCCGTATAAGGTGGCGTTAAAGATTTCACTATTCTATCACATCTAACAAAAACATGAGTGCACTTTTGTAAATCTGGATGAACGAAAACGTTCGCCTGTTTAACTTCTCGTTTTGGTACAGCTGACATATTAGAAATCTTCTTGCGTAAGTCGCTTAAAAAATTTCATTCTCGAAAATTATTTGCCTTTGCGGCTGAAAATAATCGCCTGGTAATCTTATGACCTCGCCATAAATCATCTCAGCGGCACTTATTTGAGTATCATCTCTTAAAGATGCTCTCAAACCTAATAGCACAGAAGGTAATTCTGCAACCCAATGTGTTGTGTTACCTCTGCATACCAAAGCGGTTTTTAAAACTCTATGCCATCGCTCTACAGTTCCATTTGCTTGAGGTGGTAGGCACAAGTTCTTATTTTATGAATACCCATTCTTTTAGATAGGTTCAAAAATAAACTGGATTCAAATTGACGTCCTTGATCCGTTGTTATCCGTAAAGGACATCCAAAACGACATATCCAACCCGAATAAACAATATTTGCTATGGTCTCCGCTGTAATATCCTTTATAGGGAAAGCTTCTGGCCATCCGTTTTCTATCAATCATCGTCAATAAGTAGCGATACCCATTGCAATACTGTAGAGGACCCACTATGTCCAGATGAACATGTTCGAAGCGGTTGCTATAGGTAAAATTACCAAAACGTGACATGGTATGTCTCTGAATCTTGGACTTCTGGCAATCTATACAACTTCTGGCCCATAAGGTAACATCTTTGTTTATAGATTTCCATATATACCTTTCTCGCATCATCCGTCTCGTCGTTCTAATACTCGGATGACTGACACCATGTACAGCGTTGAAAGCTAACTCCCTGAATTCGTGTGGCAAATATGGTCGAACGTTGCTCATCGATACTTCGCAGTAAATAGGTACATCTGTATTTGGTAATCGTAGTTTACTGAACTTTAGGTGTTTCGATTGCTTGAGAATTCGTAATTCATCGTCCGATTCTTGTACCTGGGCCAATTTTCTGTAATCTATTGGCGAAGGTATACTAATTGAAGCTATCCTGGACAAAGCGTCGGCCACCACATTTTTGGAACCACTAATATGTTCGATTGTCGTGGCAAATTGCATGATAAAGTCTAAATGGCGTAACCTTCTAGGGTGTCATTCTTACCAATTGCATTTTTCTCGAATGAATGGATCAATGGTTTGTGGTCTGTATAAATTGTTAGTGGTCGTCCTTCTACTAAATAACGGAAATGTTTAATAGCCATGTATATTGCCAATAACTCTCTATCAAAAGTGCTATAACATTGTTGTGCCTTGCTCAACTTTTGAGAAAAAAATCCTAATGGCTTCCAATCATTCCCATCCTTTTGTTGCAATACTGCTCCCGCGCAAGTGCTCGAACAATCCGTCATAATAGCTATGGAGGCATCTGATGACGGAAATGACAGCATAACGGCATTCTGAAGCATTTCTTTGCATTGTTCAAAGGCTCTAGAAGATTCATTGGTCCATGTTATCTGAGTATTGTCCTTTTTCCTACAACCGTGTATGTAATTGTTTAGCTTAATTTGAACATCGGCTGCGCGTGGGAGATGAGACCTGTAGAAATTTAGCATTCCTAAAAATCTAAGCTCTTCTACTGTCTTTGGCTTGGGATATTCTTGAATGACCTTGATTTTATCTTCCAATGGTCGTAATCCTTCTTTCGATATGTGGAAACCTAAAAAATCTAATTGAGATTTTCCGAACTCGCATTTTGCCATGTTAAGTGTTATACCAAACCGATTGAGTCTCAGATGTTCTTTGTGACTATTCGAGTCCGATGATGCATGACGTCATCAATATAACAGAATAAAAATGGCGTATTTGTAAAATTTGGTAAAAAGTCAATATCTTGAAAAACAACATTATTAAGGAATCTTTGGAAGGTTTGAGCTGCATTTCTTAATCCGAAGCTCATTTTTGGAAACTCGTATAGCCCAAATGGAGTAGTTATTGCTGTCTTTTCGATATCGCTCTCATGTACACTTATGTTATGGTATGCTCGTTGTAAATCCAATCTTGAAAATATCTTCTTTCCTGCCAGCAAGTAAGTACAGTCTTGTATGCGGGGAATCGGATATCGGTTGGTTTCGTAATCGCGTTGAGTCGACGGTAATCTCCACAAGGTCGTAATTCTCCATTTTTCTTTGTCACAACATGCAAAGGAGTCGCCCAACAACTTTTGGAAGGTCTACATACACCCATGTCTATCATACGTTGAAACTCGGCCTTTACCTTGTTATATTTATCGGGAGGCAAAGGTCGCGGACGCGCGTATACAGGTGGTCCGGTAGTCTCTATGTGATGGACGACAGAATGTCGTGGAGTCTCCTTAAAACAAAGCGGTTTTGTAATATCAGGAAACTCTAACAGTAGATCACTATAAACGTTTTTAAAGTCAATTGTGTTCACTGGTAACTGTTTAGACAAAGTCACTGAGGCAATAACACTTAAGTTTGTCACTTTGTCTATAAGTTTTTTATGGCAAACATCCACTAATAGTTTATAATGTCCTAAAAAGTCAGCTCCCAGTATTGGTTGCTGGACCTGAGCAATAACAAATGTCCACTGGAAAGATCGACGCAAATCAAAATCTAATTGTAAAGTCTTAACACCAAAAGTTTTGATTTCACTACCGTTTGCAGCATATAGTATATAGTCATCACACATTGCACGGTTTTTTATTTTTGTCACAGGTAATACAGATATATTTGCACCGGTGTCCACTAAAAACTTAAGTCCAGATTTCTTGTCGAAAACACATAGGCGGTGATGAGGAGTAATGGTGCTGATCTCCGCCGGCGATTGCACCTTGATTAGTTTTCCTGATCGGATTTTTTATTCCATGCACACGGTTCTATGCATTTCTTTGCTCTATTACGGAACCGATGATGATAAAAACATAACCAGTCAGCATTTTCGGGTGTGCGACTGCGACGAATCATATTACACCGTCGTGACGTGGACCGCGAGGTCGACGAACGATAATTTTCCGATAGTTTGATCTACCTCTTTGCAATTCCTTCACTTGCAAACTGAGCTTTGAAATTTCGAAATGAGAAATGCGTTGTCAGTACTGCTTGAACCGGTTTGCATTGCCGCGACGTGTAGAGGTTGAGAATTCTCCATCACCTTATCGGCTATTGCTGCTAACTTTTCAAAGTCTTGCCCATCACACACTGCTAAAACTCCTCGCACTGACGATGGAAGGTGCCCTTGCCACATTAAAGATAATGTGTCGTCACTAATTTTACCACGCGCCAAATCTCGCATACGGCGCAATAGCTGAGAGGGTCTTTGATCTCCCAGCTCCATTTCGCTAAGCAGTTTTTGGAATTGTCGGTTCTCGGACTCTTCATAAACTGCAAGTAATCGACATTTGAGAGTCTCGTATTTGACTTCTGGAGGCTTGAGTAATATGTCTGAGACCTGTTGGATGCATTCCTAATTTAGCTACCACCAAATTGAATTTTGTTGCATCACTAACTTTTTGCGGTCCAGAATCGCCTCGCATTGCACGAACCATAATCTTGGCTGATCGCACCAAAATTCAGGTATTCTTGATGAAACTGTCACTGGTGCCATATCCATAGAATCATCCTCGTTGGGAGAGTTGTCATGCTTTAACTGTTGCTGCATGTTTGATAAAGGCATCTTGATAGTTCGCGGAGTCTTAACTGGTCGTGTTACTTGAATGTCGGGGTCACCAATTATGTGGCGGACCTATCACTCTCGTCAGTGCTGGTTGAAGGAAAACAACTTCTTATGCGACCATCGTTTATTCTCCAATAATAAGACTAATACATTTATTTGATGTTAGTATACAAGAGGGTTATGTTTATGTTAGAACATTATAGATACCTACATTACTTGAGTACATTGACCTAAATTTAATATGCACGTGGGTGGCATAGCTTTTCATCATTACTTGACTTCAAGCACAACCTTTTGATCTCTTCGCAAACGTGCGCAGGTTTCCTCACGATGTTTTCCTTCCCCGTAAGAGCGTTGGATAATGTATATTATTTTGAAAATTCTAATACACATTGGATATGGCATGATAATTAAAATATAGATACTTTAATTTAGACCTCGAAACTATTAAGAGTATATTATAGGTTAAAGTCTATGTATCTTGCTATATATCAAGGGAGGCAGGGCCGCATATTGATGCTTTGCGAAAACTTTACCTACAATAAAAAAAGAGTCAATTATATTGAAATTTGCTATTCACTCCTTTTTATCGCACGAAATGACTTAGTGTCCCCGTGGATTTCGAATCTATGACCCCAAGATGATACTATAAAATCAACTCTCTGGGGCCTTACTTCCACCTCTTAAAACATAATAACAATAATATCATTTAGACATTTCTGGCACAAAAATGATTACGTATCATTATAGTAATAGGAGATGGATGTAACCCACAGACCAGTAAACGACGGAGTTTACTAGGTGGTAGATTCGGTGCTGAGTCGTCAAGGTAGGTACCACCACAGTGCCAAATATCGTCCCGTCAAATAAAAGTGGTTTGCACTTCTGTGTTTCGAGATGAAGGCAATTACCGGGTATAAGAGATCTTACATCTGTTGTCTCGAGTGACGGGCGCAGTGCGGTATCGATGGAGAATAATAACTGTCTATCACTGCAGCTCTAGCATGGACAGACGTGTCACTTACCATTAGATGAGCGTCATGACCGTCCTGTACACTTTTGAACATAAAAAAGTTATTACTTAACCCTTTGGCTGCCAGAGACGCCTTAAAGCATCACATACAAAAGCTTTTACATTGCTAGAATCCTCACGGTCAAAAGTTAAACTAAACTTACTACTTAAATTGGTCGTTTAAGCGACCTAACAGCTTAGAGATAAAGTTCTAGAACACTCTCTAAACTATTGAAATAAATAGTTTTCTTTTGTTAATAAAACCTGTGAATTCAGCCATTTTGTTTCCACTTTGTTATTCCGGATACCACTCGCTCGGCCCAATCTAAATATTCAGTTCACGTAGTTTCATCTCAAGATGTCCTCTACAACGAAACTTTATAATTTGTAACAGACATTCAGGGAAATAATAAATTTTGTTTGTGTATTTGTTTACTTTTAACTTAGTGGATCAGGGAAAGAAAACCTGTTTTTTATATATATTATTTCATTTTGTGTACTTGTTCATAAATACAGAAATAGAAAATTCTTTGTAAGGATTAAATGTTTGCCTTTTTATCGAGTCGCTATCATGTATGTGTCGCAGGTACAAGATTTGATATTATTGTTACGAGCTGGGGGTTCCGGATAAATTATTGTCAAACACGAAGAATAACACGGTAACACTTTATTAATTAACCAATATTAATCACACACAACACTAATACACTTACACTCGTACTAATTAATCAATTAACGCACGCACTAAAATCCGTAATTAACAATCCACCATTACAACCACACCCGAACTGTACTTTGTACGCCGACCATGACGTTGTCCCATCGAATGGCGGCCTTTAACGCCTTTTGTTGTAGCGCGCAACCAACAACGGATAGCGGGCTACCGTTGGTGATCTTTAGCTCCATTACTTCCTTCTTGAGGTCGGCAATCTCGACGAAAGCTTCCGTAATCCGTTCTCATTATGGCCGACTTGCTCCCTAATTTCTTGAAGATCCTTCACAAACTTGGTATGGATGTCCTGATAAGGAGCATTTGTTCTTCTGTTGCGAGCCTGCTCTTGCTGTCTGCGAGCCTGTTCCCCTTATCTGCCTGAGTTGCGCCTGTAACAGCCTCGTCTGTTCCTCCTGTCGGCGAGCCTGCTCCTCCTGTCGGCGAGCCTGTTCCTCCTTATCTGGCCTGGAGTTGCGCCTGTAACAGCCTCGTCTGTTCCTCCTGTCGCGAGCCTGCTCCTCCTGTCGGCGAGCCTGCCTCCCTGTCGGCGAGCCTGTTCCTCCTTATCGGCCTGGAGTTGCGCCTGTAACAAATCGAGTCTGCTCCTGCATCATCGCCATTAATGCAGCCATATCAAACGTAGGTGCTGTAAAGGCCGATGATGGTCCAGGTACACCTTCTGTTGTAGTAGCTTGACTGCCCGAAGATGGCGACTCCTGAAACCGGCTGCGGTCCATAGCTTGTTGTCGCTGGCTTCTAGTTCGACAACGTCCGTATCTTCCTTCGGTAGCCAGGCATAATTTATCCCACTTCTGACACCAAATGTTACGAGCTGGGGGTTCCGGATAAATTATTTGCCAAACACGAAGAATAACACGGTAACACACTTTATTAATTAACCAATATTAATCACACACACTAATTACACTTACACTCGTACTAATTAATCAATTAACGCATGCACTAAAATCCGTAATTAACAATGCACACTATAACACAAACACTTTCCGCACACACACGTAATAATCACACGTTAACTCTTCACACTGTTATATCACACTCGACGATCCTTAGATATTACTTTATCTCTCACTTCTTCCTAGTAGTCGCAGGTACTTCGCTCTTCGTTCGCTCTTGAGTAGAACACAAGACTTCCGGCGCACACCGTCGGCCCGCTTATATCCTGTCCGGCCGCTGAGCTCGAAGCGTCGACGTCATTCTACATAGTTCGCGAATTATCTAGAACATACTAGACTCTTTGCTATTTGACAATTCGCATGTCATACTCTATGGACTGTCTGTGGACTGACGTCACATATTAGCCGCATATTTAATGACATTTTAATTACGTCAATCGTAACATTATCAATTTCCTAAATGATTTTATCGAATCTCTTCTCCCCTACCTTAAAAAGGTTTAGGAAGTCGATTGCTGACAAAAAACTGCCAGATTTGATTTGTAGACAAAATCCTACGTCTTTTCAACGAATTTTAGCTGTCTACTTTAGAAACTGCGATAAGTCCCGTATAAAATTCCCCACGCTTTTGAGAATTTTGTAGCCGATTTCCGAAAAAAGAGGATGATGTTTGTGTCAAACGTCCACATACCATTTTTAGCGTTCTATCGTTTTTAAGGAAAAACCGAAAAAAAAAACCATAATAATAGTCCTCGCGTTTTTTAAGGCTTTGGCGGTAAAAACCTTGTTAGTTTTCAGGTTACAATCTATCACCATACCAAATTTCAATAAAATTCGTTCAGGCGTGAAAGCGTAACAAACAGACAGACAGACACAGTTACTTTCACATTCATAATATAACAATGGATTATGAATTATTGATCAATCGGAAAGTGTTTTACACGGTTTTTAGGCTTCAAAATATTTAACTTTTGTTTCAATAATTTGCCTCATATTTGAGAGATGTACTTAAAATCACGAGCAGGTTCTTATTTTTACAAAAAGTTACTATGTTCTCGACTTCACCCTGTATATGAGGTGACCAGAGTCAAATCAGTTCCTCATCCAAATTAATGTGTAAATCCTTACCCTAATACGGGATATGAATAGGCGTCCGTCCAGAACAAAGGCCGCAGTTAGCGGAGCGGCAATTAATCCAGCAGGCGATGACGGCGTCGTTGGAACGGATCCAGGTTCAACTCCCGGCTGTGGTTGTTTTGCGAGCGTATCTATGAGAGTGAGCGGGTTGGCTTCACAACATATGATTGACCTTTTTCATCATTATCATCAGCTTATTATAATGTCCTTAATCAAGGGACACGTCTACCCCTTAAATGTTGTAAATTCCTGAGTCATCCACGCGGGCCCAGTGCGTTTTGAACGATTTCACGCACAGCCTTAAATCTCTTCGTAGGCATGCGCAGGTTTCTTCACGATGATTTCCTTCACCGTAAGAGCGTAGGATAAAACGAACATAAAAAATTAAAAAATCGAAAAGACATAATTTTGTGGCAAGACTTGAACCTGCACCCTCCAGATCGGAAAGCATCACAGTTTACACAAATGAGCCACCGACACTCCAAGTTGACTATTTTAATGTTTAATCCGGAAGTTCTGGATTCGCATGTCACGGAATCACAGAGTGGAAGTCAGATTGAAAGAAAGATAGAAAGAAAAAAATATTCAAATAAATCTGTTACAGATAATTTGAATCGTCAATTGTTATTATTATCATATTTTTTGTGACTCTACCACCGGTTCGGAATAAGTAGGTTTGTGTGAAGTTTTCCAGTTTACTCAAGATATTACGAGCTGTGTCATTAGATTGACTACAAACCTCCTTATTTGAAGTCGGTCAAAACGGACGATGATTCCGTGCTGGCAAGGCCTGCGTCCTGTAGTGCGGTTTTAAAGGCTGACGATGATGATTATATCAACGCCAAACGTGGTGCTAAGTCTAGAATTGTGGTCTAGAACAGCATCAGCATGTACTCGTGCTGTTAACCCTTTGACTGCCAGAAATCCAGACACAATGGAAAAGCTATTGATAATTACGCTTTTAGGCAATCATAGGGTTAAGTTAAAATAAATATTCTTGATTTTTAATAAGTATTCTAGGCGTATTCTCGCCGCTAGCATCACAACCTAATCTTTAGGATTACCTGCGTATGCTATGTGACATTAAATCTGTGTTATGTAACGTACTGGCGTTATGCCATAGTAATTGCATCCGCTGCACATCGTAACTTACATTCTAGCGATATTATTGACCGTTCAGACCAAAGGGATCTGAACTGGTTTATCATTTATGGAAGTTAAGGAGAATTTGTACCTAAGGGAGAGAATGTGTTTCTGGAGAAGATCGCGTATACTCGAGGAAGAGTGTGTAAACCTAAGGAGATCATGTATACTTGGGGAGATAGTTTGTAGATAATTTATACCTGAACAAGGCCGCGTATACCGTAGGAATATGGAAAGGGAAAGCTCGTGAAGACCTGAGCAAGAGCGTATGTACCGAAGGAGTTCTAGTCTACCTGAAGGAGAGCATTTCTACCCATAGGCGACTGTGGGGAATTTTTCTTAGGGGAGCTTTATTAACGACCCAATCTCCCCATAGACAAGCTGTTTGTCTTGGGAACTGCAGCTGGACGGGTCGAGCTGGTTGATTGACTGATGAAAAGAAGCAGGTAAGGCTTTTAAATTATGTATGAATCCTTACATAGAAAAATGTAGTTAATTAAAGAACATTGATTAATTTGACGACCCATTTGGTGTAGCGGTTGAGACGTCGACTACTACACCAAGGGTTCCGGGTTCGATCCCCAAGTAGTACAAACATTTTGAGTGTATGAACATGTCTGTTCGTAATGGTCTGGGTGTAAATATGTATGTATTTACAAAAAAACCGTTGCTCAATACTCATAATACAGGCTTCACGCTTAACTTGGGGCTTGACGGCGCTGTGTTGATGTAAGTGGATTTTTATTATTTATTTATTGATAAGTAATAAATGTTTGACCACAACCATAATAGATCGACAGTAGTTGATAAGCTGGTCAGCTAAGCCACAGTACAGCGAGCTTCTAAGAAGAACTATGGGACGCCGCTTATGTTAATTGTTAACGAATAGGATAAAGTTGTAATGCTTAGACTGCCTGTATTAGTTAAACGGCTAAAAGTTTACTAGGGCTGTATCGCGAGTACTAGTTACCTAGTTAATTCTAGTTTAAAATAAGCGATAAACTAGAATTAACTAGTTAATTAGGCTTCAAGGTTAATAAGCATCACAACACGTAATAAATTGATGTAGAGTCACAAATTTGCCTTATTTTCTTTGGCTAAATTCGCTTTAAAAGAAAAATCGTCAGTCCCGTCGACCAATGGCAAATGCTACGGCGGTCGTTAGAAGGAAAGAAAGAAATAATTATACTTATTCTTTGAAACAATGTCGGTGGTTCAGTGGTGTGGTCTTATGCAACTACTTGACATAAAGTCAAGGACCGATATTTTTATAGTAAATGACACTTTTATAGTAAATGACACCGCCGCCCATGTACATTTGCAATACCAGAGGCACGGAAATGCGTTTCCGGCATATATAGATATATATCGATTTGGATGAGACTTTTTCAGCAGGTTAGTAGCTAATAAAATAAGGACAAACTTAGGCTACTTTTGTTTTAGAAAACTTGACGACCCATTTGGTGTTGCGGTTGAGAGGTCGACTGCAACACCTAGGGTTCCGGGTTCGATCCCCGGGCAGTTCAAACATTTGTGTGCATGAACATGTCTGTTTGTAGTGGTCTGGGTGTTTTCTATGTATATATTTAAAAAAATGTACATAAGTATGTTTATCCATTGTTTAGTACCCATAATATAGGCTTCACACTGATCTTGGGGCTAGATGTCAGTGTAGAATGTCAGTGAATATTTATGTCAGTTGATATTTAAATAGCCGCCGGATCAGCAAGTTGAAGTGGCAGTGGGCTGGTCACGTATGTCGCAGAACCGATGGCCGTTGGAGCACGAGTTCTGGAGTGGAGACCGCGTCTCGGCAAGCGTAGCGTAGGACGCCTTCCGGCCCGATGGACCGACGACTTGCGAAAGGTCGCTGGTGGAGGCTGGATGAGGAAAGCGGAGGACCGGGATATCTGGCGCGAAATGGGGGAGACCTATGTCCAGCAGTGGACTGCGATAGTTGAATAGGATAGGATATTTAAATATTTTTTTATTATTTATTTATTTCATAGGAGGACCAACAGCAATGAAACACAAAATATACACAAAAAATAGGTTGCCAATTATAGGTCCTCACTAATAAAGATTGTATAGAAAAGAACAAATGCTTAATAAGACTAAACAATTAAAAACAACAAATGAGCCAATACAAAATCAACACAAGAATTTACTCAAATTTGGGTACTTTCAAAAAAAATTCCTGCTCATGGCACTCCTCGCCGAAGCCACACTAGTATTGAAGAGATCCACGTCAAAAATAGCATTTAATTGGTTGAATTTATCACCAACGCACCACAGATATTCATTTTG
Organism: Leucinodes orbonalis; assembly: GCA_019425675.1. Classification (NCBI taxonomy): domain Eukaryota; kingdom Metazoa; phylum Arthropoda; class Insecta; order Lepidoptera; family Crambidae; genus Leucinodes; species Leucinodes orbonalis. The sequence goes on from PQWD01000643.1 coordinate 19,569, forward strand.
CCTATAGTTAGTACGGACTAGTGGAAAGAAAAGAATGTTGTGTTTTCTAAACATCTAATTGGCACACTCAATCTAACACGGCTCAATAAATCAGGACAATCAATTGATCCAGAGGAAAGTTTTAATAAATAGGTAATATTATAGAGCGTCGGTGGCTCAGTGGTGTGGACTGTCGCCTTCCTACCGGGAGGGCTGACGCTCTTACGGTGAAGGAAAACATCGTGAGGAAACCTTCATGCACGCCTGCGAAGAGATTCGAAGGTTGTGTGTGAAGTCGTCCAATCCGCACTGGGCCGCGTGGACGACTAGGCCTAATCACCCTATACGGGTAGGCTCGTGCCCCTCGGTGGGGATGTTTAATGAGCTGATTGATGATGATGATTATAGAAAAATAAAGCAATGCTAACCCGCTTGGCGGCCGCGCTTCGCCGATGCTACTCGTACGCACTTTCAGGTTACGTAGCAGTAAACTGCGGGAGAATATTTTTAACAAGGGTAATACCGCGAGTAACAACTGGTATAACAAAACATGCCTTAGAACACTCCACCAAATCCGCAACATTGCACTGACATTTTGGGTTGTAATAAGAACATACTAATCGATATTCTCAAGATTACCGACACTATAAATCTCTTTGTCAAAAACCTTTCGCCAATAATACAGTAAATAAGGTCGGGCCAAATAAATCAATGCGAGCGTTGAGTGACTCGTCAAACTCCTAATTGAAATGTTGGGGAGGGGTTAATAAATCATGGCTTATGATACGGATATACAGTCTAGAGCGCACTTTGTGTATTTTGTTGAGCGCGTATGTTTCTTAAAATAGGAAAATACTAAAAAAATAAAATAGGATAACTAAAATATATTACACCCTAAATACTTAAAAATTAATTATAAAACTAAAAAACAAATTAAAAGAAGTCCCTTTATGCAAGGTTCCGGATATATTGGCGGCGTAAAAAAGCTTTAAAATTAGTTTCACTAATCGTTAACGCTATTACGGTGAAGGAAAACATCGCGAGGAAACCTGCGCACGCCTGCGAAGACATTCAAAGGTTGTGCGTGAAGTCGTCCAACCCCCACTGGGCCCGCGTGGACGACTAAGGCCTTTACACCCAATACGGGTAGGCTCGTGCCCCTCGGTGAGGACGTATACTGGGCTGATGATGATGATGATGAATCGTTAAAAAATTGCGCCGTGTACCAATAAGATTGAGCAAACTTTTTGTTTTTTCAATATCAAAGTAAGTGACAAGCAATGTGTACGAGTATACTGAATTCTGCGGCATAAAATCTTGATGATACTAGTTACCTTATACTAAGGCCTGTCTGTAAGTACTTAATATATGATTTTATTTATTTTCTATTTTATGAGTATTTTATGTTTCCGTTTCCTTTTCTTCCAATCCGCACTGGGCCCGCGTGGACGACTAAGGCCTATACACCCACGTACGGGGACGCTCGTGCCTCTCGGTGGGGACGTTTAATGAGCTGATGATGATGTATGTTTCCGTGTGGCTAAGATTTATTTTAATTTAATTTAATTTATTATTTTTTTCAAAACATACACTGTCATAATAGGCCTTAGGCCTAATGCAATAATGTAGCTAAATAATATATACAAATAATCCTTACTTACGTTTCAATAAACACATCTAACAAGTATTGGAATCAGAAATTAGTATAATTATTTGCATATAAAATGATTTTCTTTCTTTCAATCATTACTATGAAGGTAGTATTTTTATATTGTGAATGTATGATGAATTTCAAGCATTCGTAACCTACAAAGCAGTTACATGCTTTTCATATATTTTTAATTTTATTACAATCGATGTTTTGTAAACTACGTACATAAATACCACCTACAGTTAACTGTCTGATAGATTGTTTTAAAATTAATCAAAAAAATAAATTGGTTAAATCAATAACAGTCACATCCAGTTGCAATATATCATAGAAACAGTAACTTCCCCACTAGGAAAGGTGAAAAATGCCCCCTGTAGGTAATTTTTCACGTCACATTGGCTTGGATCCTTCCGACGCACACATGCGATGTTTTGTCTATACAATTTTCACATAATAACATATGCCATGAGGTAGACTGCTTATCTTTTTAATAGCAGTATTTATATCATTTCAAATCCGGTGCGAATGACATGATTGATAGGTTTAAAAAGTGTTGACAAAACAAAGAAGAAAGAAAAATTTCTTGTGTGTTTTGTTGTGTTTATAAAATTTCGTGTAAGTGTGTTAGCCTAGTTCATTAGTGTACCTAATGGACGGCTGTAAGTAATTAACGTAAGCATAGGACGAGCGTATAATCCATTTGCACGGAATCATAAAGAAAACCTTAAGCTAACTGTTTTTATTAAAGTCAATACATACTTAAGAAAACGTTTAAAGTTAGGTTGAAATTTTCGTTACTTAAAATATAATATCGAATTTCAAACATTATATCAAAATCTATTTTTTTCCATTCACTAGTAGGAAACTGCTACCAATATATTTTGACGCTGTTATCATAGCTTTACTTATTCCAATAGTATGTTATTTAGCCATCCATCAATAATAATTGTTTCATAAAACGCATGGTACCTTAGTAACAATTTGGACTACTTATCTGATTTAAGTATTATGACGATGTTTGGGCACGTACCCTTTCCGCTAAACTTAAAATGTGGTAAAGATTCTGATTTCAGTCGAGGTAAATATGTGGTCTAGAGTAGTCTAGACTACGAGTTGCAGTAGAACGAACAGACACTATGGCTATTGACTTTTAGCTGCCGTGCTCCTGGAGTAAAGACAGGACCGAGCTCAGGGAATGGTTTATTTTTATTGAACTGAAGGCAAGGGAGCATACGGTTCACCTAATGGTAAGTGACACCGCCGCCCATGAACATTTGCGAGACCTCAGGTCCCAAAAATGCGTTGCCGGCCCTTTAAACAGTGTGTACGCTCTTTTTTTAAAGAAGCCAGGTCGTATCGCTCCGGAAATGTTTCCAGAGGAAGTTCATTCAGTTTTGTCCTACGTGGCAGAAAATGACAGCAGAATCGAACTGTGGAAGACCTCCAGGATTTATTCATAGGAGCTTGTTTTCTCCTGGTTTCGATCCCTTACGGAACTTTTGTGTGGCAGGAATGTATGATGGTTATTATGTTAGGTTAGGTTAGGTTAGGTTCGTCCCAGTTTGCGTCAGGCCAACGAGGATCTACAGTTAGACCTCGCAAGCCAGAAACGCGAGATGGAGAAACTCAAAGAAGCTGGCCGAGCTCCAGGCTCGTTCTCCGGCGCTCCTGCTGCTGAGGAGATAGAGAGGATCGTTGCGGCGAGGGTGGAAAAGGCCTTGCCACAAAAATACGAACGGAATGAGGGGGCCCTCTACACCCCTCAAAGACGTCGTCTTTTGTCACCGCCGCCGATGGAGTCCACCGCCACTCCGCCATGTACGCGTCGCCAGTTCTTCCGTCGCGACGCGTCAGTGAGACCCGCAGATCCTCTGCGAGGTGATGGCCACCGTGGTTTCCAGCCTCCCCCTTTACAGGAGGCGTGGTCAGAGGTAGTGGGGAAAGGCAAATGCAGAGGAGGGCAGCCTCCTGCGCCGGTTGCTCAGCGGCGCAAAAGACGCCAGCGCCCAAAAAGAAGAAAAGGAAGAGGAGGAGGAGGAAGAGGCGGCAGCCGAAAACCCCGGCGCCGGCGGTAGTTTTCACCATCGCCGAGGACGCAGGGGAGGGCCTGGACTACCCGGGCTCCTAAAGAAGGCCCGCCAGGAAATCAACCTGGCTGAGCTGGGAATTTCGGGGCCTCGATGCGTCCCGCCATCACTGGTGGGCGCATCATTGAGTTGCCCGGGGCCGACGCCAAACAGGGGACGCGTTGGCCGAAAATTGCGCCAGGTTCTCGGCGCGAGGGGTCCGAGTCGCCAGACCGGAGAAATGCTGCGGATGCGCATTACCGGTCTGGACACCCATAAGGAAGGAGGAGGTCGTGGGGAGGCTGCAAGGCTGCGGGCTGTGGGCTCGGCCCCTTTAAAGTTGGGGAAATTCGCCGCCACGGGCGAGGCCTAGGGAGCGTTTGGCTCAGGGCCCGTGGAAATCGCGAAAAAACTAGCGGCGAAAGGGACCTCTCCATAGGATGGAGACAGCGCGGATCCGACTCCTGGATCGCGCCCCCTGAGGTGCCACAAATGTCTGGAGCGGGGCATGTCAGGGCCAGTGCTCCAACGAGCAGGACCGCAGCGGGTTGTGCTACCGCTGCGGGAAGCCGGCCACATCGAGCTGGTGTGTGGCCGCCTGCTTGCGCACTCTGCGCAAGTAAGGGGCTTTCGGCGAGTCATGCCGTCGGCAGCCGGGGTTGCCTGGAGAAGCCGGCGAAGAAGTCGCGCGGAGCACGGGCCAAGGGCGGAGTAGCCGCCGTAGCCGTGGGCACCGCAGGTGGTTCCCGCGAGTAGAGACTGGGGAAGTCTCTACTCGCATTGCCGGGACACTGCGAAGGTCGGGACGTCCAGTGGCCTGGACGTCCCGTCGGCGTAGGACGCATACGCCAGGGCGGGGGGTTTGTCGCTGACATCCTCATGGGAGCCCTGCCCCCTCCGCAGACGCGCGCGAAGGCCACCCCTGGGTTTTAGTGGGTAATTCCGCCACTATGGCGGACTAGTCCACATAACGGTGCCATCCCAGTGGCACGGTATGCGAGGCATTTCCCTGGGTTACAAAAAAAAAAAAAAAAAAGGTTCGTCCAGTTGGGGTGCGTGGTGAGATACCTCTCGTGGTGCACCTGGTAACGTCCCAGTTTTTGGGACGGCTAAAATCTCACAACAGGCGCGGCTAGTTTGACACTTTTCGTCGGCTAGTCGGGCGCCGTAAGCCCAATCAGGGAACGGTGGCCGGTGTCTCAGTCTGAGACGCGGGCCGCGTGGAGACAACCACTATAAATAAAACCACGGGGTGGGGTTGCCGCTCCCTCTCCTCTGCTTTCAGAGGCTTTTGGAGTGGCGGGGCATACCGTTATCACCAGTCTGGGGACCGGGGACCGTTGCGATTTTCCATCATTTCGCACGGTCGCGAGGACAACCTCATAAAAAACCTTAAATCCTATGCACCCCGTGCATATAATTTTAGGTCATGTATCAGAAGTATGTAGGTATCTATAATGTCTAACATAACATAACCATCTTGTATACTAAATCAAATAATGTATTAGTCTTAGTTATTGGAGAATAAACGATGGTCGCATAAGAAGTTGTTTTCCTTCAACCAGCACTGACGAGAGTGATAGGTCCGCCACATAATTGGTGACCCCGACATTCAAGTAACACGACAGTTAAGACTCCGCGAACTATCAAGATGCCTTTATCAAACATGCAGCAACAGTTAAAGCATGACAACTCTCCCAACGAGGATGATTCTATGGATATGGCACCAGTGACAGTTTCATCAAGAATACCTGAATTTTGGTGCGATCAGCCAAGATTATGGTTCGTGCAATGCGAGGCGATTCTAGGACCGCAAAAAGTTAGTGATGCAACAAAATTCAATTTGGTGGTAGCTAAATTAGGCAAGGAATGCATCCAACAGGTCTCAGACATATTACTCAAGCCTCCAGAAGTCAATAAATACGAGACTCTCAAATGTCGATTACTTGCAGTTTATGAAGAGTCCGAGAACCGACAATTCCAAAAACTGCTTAGCGAAATGGAGCTGGGAGATCAAAGACCCTCTCAGCTATTGCGCCGTATGCGAGATTTGGCGCGTGGTAAAATTAGTGACGACACATTATCTTTAATGTGGCAAGGGCACCTTCCATCGTCAGTGCGAGGAGTTTTAGCAGTGTGTGATGGGCAAGACTTTGAAAAGTTAGCAGCAATAGCCGATAAGGTGATGGAGAATTCTCACCTCTACACGTCGCGGCAATGCAAACCGGTTCAAGCAGTACTGACAACGCATTTCTCATTTCAGAAATTTCAAAGCTCAGTTTGCAAGTGAAGGAATTGCAAAGAGGTAGATCAAACTATCGGAAACATAAATATCGTTCGTCGACCTCGCGGTCCACGTCACGACGGTGTAATATGATTCGTCGCAGTCGCACACCCGAAAATGCTGACTGGTTATGTTTTTATCATCATCGGTTCCGTAATAGAGCAAAGAAATGCATAGAACCGTGTGCATGGAATAAAAAATCCGATCAGGAAAACTAATCAAGGTGCAATCGCCGGCGGAGATCAGCACCATTACTCCTCATCACCGCCTATGTGTTTTCGACAAGAAATCTGGACTTAAGTTTTTAGTGGACACCGGTGCAAATATATCTGTATTACCTGTGACAAAAATAAAAAACCGTGCAATGTGTGATGACTATATACTATATGCTGCAAACGGTAGTGAAATCAAAACTTTTGGTGTTAAGACTTTACAATTAGATTTTGATTTGCGTCGATCTTTCCAGTGGACATTTGTTATTGCTCAGGTCCAGCAACCAATACTGGGAGCTGACTTTTTAGGACATTATAAACTATTAGTGGATGTTTGCCATAAAAACTTATAGACAAGTGACAAACTTAAGTGTTATTGCCTCAGTGACTTTGTCTAAACAGTTACCAGTGAACACAATTGACTTTAAAAACGTTTATAGTGATCTACTGTTAGAGTTTCCTGATATTACAAAACCGCTTTGTTTTAAGGAGACTCCACGACATTCTGTCGTCCATCACATAGAGACTACCGGACCACCTGTATACGCGCGTCCGCGACCTTTGCCTCCGATAAATATAACAAGGTAAAGGCCGAGTTTCAACGTATGATAGACATGGGTGTATGTAGACCTTCCAAAAGTTGTTGGGCGACTCCTTTGCATGTTGTGACAAAGAAAAATGGAGAATTACGACCTTGTGGAGATTACCGTCGACTCAACGCGATTACGAAACCAGACCGATATCCGATTCCCCGCATACAAGACTGTACTTACTTGCTGGCAGGAAAGAAGATATTTTCAAGATTGGATTTACAACGAGCATACCATAACATAAGTGTACATGAGAGCGATATCGAAAAGACAGCAATAACTACTCCATTTGGGCTATACGAGTTTCCAAAAATGAGCTTCGGATTAAGAAATGCAGCTCAAACCTTCCAAAGATTCCTTAATAATGTTGTTTTTCAAGATATTGACTTTTTACCAAATTTTACAAATACGCCATTTTTATTCTGTTATATTGATGACGTCATAATTGCATCATCGGACTCGAATAGTCACAAAGAACATCTGAGAAAAGTATTTGAACGACTCAATCGGTTTGGTATAACACTTAACATGGCAAAATGCGAGTTCGGAAAATCTCAATTAGATTTTTAGGTTTCCACATATCGAAAGAAGGATTACGACCATTGGAAGATAAATCAAGGTCATTCAAGAATATCCCAAGCCAAAGACAGTAGAAGAGCTTAGAAGATTTTTAGGAATGCTAAATTTCTACAGGTCTCATCTCCCACGCGCAGCCGATGTTCAAATTAAGCTAAACAATTACATACACGGTTGTAGGAAAAAGGACAATACTCAGATAACATGGACCAATGAATCTTCTAGAGCCTTTGAACAATGCAAAGAAATGCTTCAGAATGCCGTTATGCTGTCATTTCCGTCATCAGATGCCTCCATAGCTATTATGACGGATTTCGAGCACTTGCGCGGGAGCAGTATTGCAACAAAAGGATGGGAATGATTGGAAGCCATTAGGATTTTTTTCTCAAAAGTTGAGCAAGGCACAACAATGTTATAGCACTTTTGATAGAGAGTTATTGGCAATATACATGGCTATTAAACATTTCCGTTATTTAGTAGAAGGACGACCACTAACAATTTATACAGACCACAAACCATTGATCCATTCATTCGAGAAAAATGCAATTGGTAAGAATGACACCCTAGAAGGTTACGCCATTTAGACTTTATCATGCAATTTGCCACGACAATCGAACATATTAGTGGTTCCAAAAATGTGGTGGCCGACGCTTTGTCCAGGATAGCTTCAATTAGTATACCTTCGCCAATAGATTACAGAAAATTGGCCCAGGTACAAGAATCGGACGATGAATTACGAATTCTCAAGCAATCGAAACACCTAAAGTTCAGTAAACTACGATTACCAAATACAGATGTACCTATTTACTGCGAAGTATCGATGAGCAACGTTCGACCATATTTGCCACACGAATTCAGGGAGTTAGCTTTCAACGCTGTACATGGTGTCAGTCATCCGAGTATTAGAACACGAGACGGATGATGCGAGAAAGGTATATATGGAAATCTATAAACAAAGATGTTACCTTATGGGCCAGAAGTTGTATAGATTGCCAGAAGTCCAAGATTCAGAGACATACCATGTCACGTTTTGGTAATTTTACCTATAGCAACCGCTTCGAACATGTTCATCTGGACATAGTGGGTCCTCTACAGTATTGCAATGGGTATCGCTACTTATTGACGATGATTGATAGAAAAACCGGATGGCCAGAAGCTTTCCCTATAAAGGATATTACAGCGGAGACCATAGCAAATATTGTTTATTCGGGTTGGATATGTCGTTTTGGATGTCCTTTACGGATAACAACGGATCAAGGACGTCAATTTGAATCCAGTTTATTTTTGAACCTATCTAAAAGAATGGGTATTCATAAAATAAGAACTTGTGCCTACCACCCAAGCAAATGGAACTGTAGAGCGATGGCATAGAGTTTTAAAAACCGCTTTGGTATGCAGAGGTAACACAACACATTGGGTTGCAGAATTACCTTCTGTGCTATTAGGTTTGAGAGCATCTTTAAGAGATGATACTCAAATAAGTGCCGCTGAGATGATTTATGGCGAGGTCATAAGATTACCAGGCGATTATTTTCAGCCGCAAAGGCAAATAATTTTCGAGAATGAAATTTTTTAAGCGACTTACGCAAGAAGATTTCTAATATGTCAGCTGTACCAAAACGAGAAGTTAAACAGGCGAACGTTTTCGTTCATCCAGATTTACAAAAGTGCACTCATGTTTTTGTTAGATGTGATAGAATAGTGAAATCTTTAACGCCACCTTATACGGGTCCGTTCAAGGTTTTAGAGAGAAACGATAAATATTTTAAGATATTACAAGCAGATACAGAGAAAATAATCAGTATAGATCGTCTCAAGCCTGCGTTTACCATTACATCATTCGAAAACGACACTTCTCGGACAAATAAGGTGGGTCTCAATATCAACAAAGAGATCACAACCAGATCGGGTCGAGTGAGCAAGCCTGTGGTACGATTCAATCTTTGATTTTTCGTCAATCAACGCGCACGAGATTTTCGCATATATTTTTTCATATAATATTACACAAACGAAGGAAGAGATAATTATTGCCCAGAATGGAGCGGGCAACGCAGCATCAGCAACGGAGACCACCACACACCAGTACGTTTCGAAAACAGAAAACTACCTTATAGCAATTACGACAATTCTCGTCGCGATTCTACTCTACTTCATGTGGAAACGTTGCAAATACAACTATGGAAATTACATGCGTCGAGAGCTGCGTGAGGTACCGTCCATCCTGCCGCTGCTGTAGTGGCCAAGAGAGCGAGGCAAACGCTCTTCCCCGCAAAACAAGTTATTGTGTAGTAGACTTTTTTTTTTAAATAGTGTAGTGAAGTGTATTCCGTTTGTGTAATTTTAAGAGTAATCATTAGTTGGCATATACATTTTAATATATTTTCTAAAAAACTTTTTAAATAAAGGGGAAGATATATGCCACCCACGTGCATATTAAATTTAGGTCAATGTACTCAGAAGTAATGTAGGTATCTATAATGTTCTAACATAAATAACCTCTTGTATACTAACATCAAATAAATGTATTAGTCTTAGTTATTGGAGAATAAATGGTCGCATAAGAGTTGTTTTCCTTCACCAGCACTGACGAGAGTGATAGGTCGCCACAAATCCAAGGTGTAAGCGTGCCGAGGGATGGATGGCCGGGAGGTAGTCCTGGTTGTTAAGCAGGGGGGGGGGTTTGTTGGGCCACCACGCCCAGTAAGTGGTACATATAATGGATAGAAACGATTTGGAAAATATTCTCTCGGGCGGTCCCAGCATTCAGGTGCTGGGGAACCCGCCGCGCTCTCTCAGGAGCGCGTCTGCCCCGTGTTATCGGAGGGGGCAACAATCGTCTTCGCCGCCCGTTAGGGCGAAGAAAATTGAGAAGAGGAGAGTGCGCGCATTCTTCGAGTGGGACGATGTCGAGGAAGAGGAGAGCGAGGTGTTTCCGGAACAGACCTTGACTCTGATGATTCCACCCGAGGTGGAAAAACATGTGACGTGCGGCTTCTCGCTTTGTCGACACCTACACAAAGCGGAGAAGGGCGGAAGTATCGGATCTGGACCGTGACAGCGATCTGGAACGGGGTACCGGATCAAAAACAGAGGACACGAAGTGCCTCCAAAAGAGGGCGAAGGCGCTCCGTGACTGGACAATAGCGCCGGTCCGGCGGGATCGATGCCGGACGAGGCGGATCAAGAAATTGATATTGAGGAGTTGACTGCCAGCAGACAGCGCAGGGGTTTCGGGCGATGTGGCCCTCGCCGCGCCATACAGGTCTGATCCTGAATTTTTGTCGCTCATCGAGCTCTGCGGCCGCTGGCGCAGAGCTCGAAATGTATTGTGAGGGTGGCCAGACGTCGGGCAACCTTAAGGGGACCTATGTCAAGGCCCTTAAGGAAGCCGCGCTCGACGTCCACGGTGTGGCAAGGGTGCTGGCGCATCGCGAGGCCTCTGAAGAAGAGGACCGGCTGCGCCAGGCCAACGAGGAGCTTCACTTGGACTCGAGAGCCAAAGAAAGGAGTTGGAGAAACTGCGGAAAAAGATGGCCGAGCTTCAGGCTCGCTCTCCGGCGCCACCCGCTGTTTCCGCGGAAGAAATAGAGAGGATCGTTGCAGCGAGGGTAGAGAAGGCCCTCGCCAACACAAAGGACCGACAAGAGGGGCCCTTTACACCCCCTCAAACGCCGTTTATCGACGCCACCCGATTGAAGTCCGGCCACTCCACACTGTACGGTCGCAGTTCTTCCATCGCACGCGTCAGTGAGTCCCGCATCCTCTGCGAGGTCGTGGCCACCGTGGTTCCCACGCCTCCCCTTACAGGAGGCGTGGTCAGAGGTAGTGGGCCGAAAGGCCAAATCGCAGAGAAGGGTACTGCAGCCTCCCGCGCCGGTTTCTAAGCCGACGCAGACGCCAGGGCCCAAGAAGAAGCGGAAGAGGAGGAGGAGGAAGAGACGGCTGCCTAAGACACCCAAGGCTCCGGCGGTTGTTTTCACCATCGCCGACGAAGCCGTTGGAGCCTGATTATCCGGCTCTAAAGAAGGCCCGCCAGGAAATCAACCTGGCGGAGTTGGAATTTCGGGCCTCGGATGCGTCCCGATCACTGGCGGGCGCATCATTGATTGCCGGGGCCGACGCCAAACAGGGGACGCGTTGGCCCGGAAACCGCGACAGTGCTCGGGCGAGGGGATCGAGTCGCCAGACCGGAAAAATGCTGCGAGATGCATTACCGGTCTGGACGACTCCATAAGAAGGAGGAGGTCGTGGGGAGGCTGCACAGGCTGCGGGCTGTGGGCTCGGCCCCTTTAAAGTTGGGGAAATTCGCCGCCACGGGCGAGGCCTAGGGAGCGTTTGGCTCAGGGCCCCCGTGGACATAGCGAAGAAGCTTGCGGCGAAGGGGCACCTCACTTGGGTGGAGCACAGCGCGGATTCGACTCCTCGATCCGCGCCCCCTGAGGTGCCACAAATGCCTGGAGCTGGGCCATGTCAGGGCCCAGTGCTCCAGTGAGGAGGACCGCAGCGGTTTGTGCTACCGCTGCGGCAAGCCGGGCCACATCGCAGCTGCGTGTGTGGCCGCCCCTGCTTGCGCACTCTGCGCAAGTAAGGGGCTTTCGGCGAGTCATGCCGTCGGTAGCCGGGTTGCCTGGAGAAGGCCGACGAAGAAGTCGCGCGGAGCACGGGCCAAGGGCGGAGTAGCCGCCGTAGCCGTGGGCACCGCAGTGGTCCCGCGAGTAGAGACTGGGGAAGTCTCTACTCGCATTGCACGGGACACTGCGAAGGTCGGGACGTCCAGTGGCCTGGATGTCCCGTCGGCGTAGTCACGCATACGCCAGGGCGGGGGGTTTGTCGCTGACATTCTTAAGAGAGCCCTGCCCCCCGTCCGCAGAAGCGCGCGAAGGCCACCCCAGGGGTTTTAGTGGGTAATTCCGCCACTATGGCGGACTAGTCCCACATAACCGGTGCCATCCCCAGTGGCACGGTATGCGAGGCATTTCCCCTGGGTACAAAAAAAAAAAAAAAAAAAAAGGTTGTCCAGTTTGGGACGGCTAAATCTCACCAACAGCGCGGCTAGTTTGACACTTTGTCGGCTAGTCGGCCGCCCGTAAGCCGAATCACGGGGAACGGTGGCCGGTGTTCAGTCTGAGACGCGGCCGCGTGGAGACAACCACTATAAAAACACGGGGTGGGGTATGCCGCTCCCTCTCCTCTACTTTCAGAGGCTGCTGGGAGTGGCGGGCAAACGTTATCCCCAGTCTGGGGACCGGGACCGGATGCGATTTTTCGCCTTTTCGCACGGTCGCGAGAGCCAACTCTCAATAAAAAACCCTTAAATCCCAAGGTGTATGCGTGCCGAGGGATGGATGGCCGGGGAGGTAGTCCCGGTCGCTAACGCAGAGGGAGGGAGTCGGGCCACCACGCCCAGTAAGTGGAAAAACATGATGGAAAAAATGATTTGGAAAAGATTCTTCCGGGCGGGTCCCAGCACTTCAGGTGCTGGGGAATCCCGCACGCGCTCCTCTCAGGAGCGCGTCTGCCCCGTGTTATACGGAGGGGGCAACAAATCATCTCCGCCGCCCGTTAGGGCGAAGAAGATCGGGAGAAGGGTCCCACGGATCCGTGCTACGGATGAAGATTTGGTGACGAGGAGGAGGACTTGTCCGAGACCGACGATCTGGACTCGGACGTAACGGAAGTGGAAAGGACGTGTGAAAGTGCAGCTTCCACTGTATCGGACTCACGGACAAAACGAAGACGGAACGAGCTTTCCGACACAGAAGGCACACACGAAAGGTCGGGTGTGTCCAAAAGAGGGCGTGTGCGCCCTTAACACCGGTCTCGCCGGAACTAGGGGCCTTACCTATACGGAGGAGGAAGACGAAATCACGAACTGGCGACACGGATCCGCAGCGTAGGGTCTCGGGCGAAGTGGCCCTCGCCAATCCACTGCGGTCGGATCCTGAGTTTCTGTCGCTCCTTGAGCTCTGCGGCGACTGTCGCAGAGCTCGAAGTGTATCGCAAGAGTCGCTCAAACGTCGGGCAACCTCAAAGGGACTTCGTTAAGGCCCTTAAGGAGGCTGCCCTCGACGTCCACGGAGTGGCCAGGGTTGGCTCACCGGGAGGCCTCGAAGAGGAGAAACCGGCTCCGTGACGCCAACGAAGACCTCCAAATGGAGCTGGAGGTTAAAAAAAGGAGGTGGACAAACTGAAGCGGGACTGGCTCAGCTTCAGTCCAGATATCGGAGCTGTCGTCCGCCCCTCACGATGAGGGGCGAGGGCGTTACGGCGAAAATGCCACAAGGAGAGGGAACACGAGGGGGCTCTCTACACCCCCTCAAAGGCGTCGCTCATCGACGCCGGTGCCATGGAGTCCACGGCCACTCCACCACTCTACGCGTCGCCGATCCTCTCGTCGCGACGCGTGAGTGAGTCCCGTGGATCTCCCTTGAGGTCCGCGGCTGCAGTGGTTCCCACGCCTCCCCCTTTACAGGAGGCGTGGTCGGAAGTGGTTGGCCGCAAGGCGAAACAGAAGAGGAGGGCGCCGCAGCTCCTGCGCCGGCTGCTCAACGCGCAACAGACTTCAGGCCCAGAAACTAAGAAGAAGAAGCGGAAAGAAGGCGAAAAAAGAGACGGCAGCCGAAAGCCCCAAAAGCCGGCGGTCGTGGTAACGATCGCCGAAGACGCAACGGGGAGCCTCGAATATCACGGGCTCCTCAAAAAGGCCCGCCAGGAGATCAACCTGGCGGAGCTTGGGATTTCGGGGCCTCGGATGCGTCCCGCCATTACTGGTGGGCGCATCATCGAGTTGCCCGGGGCCGACGCCAAAAAGGCGGATGCGTTGGCCCGCAAGCTGAAGCAGGTGCTTGGGGAAGGGGTCCGAGTCACCAGGCCGGAGAAATGTTGCGAGCTGCGCATCACCGGCCTGGATGACTCCATCCGAAAGGAGGAGGTGGTGGGGGAAGCTGCACAGGCTGCGGGCTGTGGGCTGGGCCCCTTTAAGGTTGGGGATATTCGCCGCCACGGGCGGGGCCTAGGGAGCGTTTGGCTCAGGGCCCCCGTGGACATAGCGAAGAAGCTTGCGGCGAAGGGGCACCTCACCATTGGGTGGAGCACAGCGCGGATTCGACTCCTCGATCCGCGCCCCTGAGGTGCCACAATGCCTGAGCTGGGCCACGTCAAGGCCAGTGCTCCAGTGAGGAGGACCGCAGCGGTTTGTGCTACCGCTGCGGCAAGCCGGGCCACATCGCAGCTGCGTGTGTGGCCGCCCCTGCTTGCGCACTCTGCGCAAGTAAGGGGCACACGGCGAGCCATGCCGTCGGTAGCCGGGGTTGCCTGGAAAGGCGACGAAGAGTGCGCGGAGCACGGGCCAAGGGCGGAGTAGCCGCGTAGCGTGGGCACCGCAAGTAGAGACTGGGGACGTCTCTACTCGCATTGCACGGGACACTGCGAAGGTCGGGACATCAGTGGCTAAATGTCCCGTCGGCGTAGTCACGCATACGCCAGGGCGGGGGTTTGTCGCTGATATTCTTAGAGAGCCTGCCCTCCGCAGAAGCGCGCGAAGGCCACCCAGGGGTTTTAGTGGGTAATTCCGCCACTATGGCGGACTAGTTCCACATAACGGTGCCACCCCAGTGGCACGGTATGCGAGGCATTTCCCCTGGGATACAAAAAAAAAAAAAAAGGTTAGTTAGGTTAGTTATTAAATACCAAATTTTTTTATGAATTTCCTACCGGTTCATATGACGTGAGAATCTTATTTATTTTATTTGGAATAACAAACAGCTCACAATAAATTCTTAAAACTAATATTCTATGTAATATATTAAGTAAGTATTAGTTTAAATATTTTGTATTGTTAATTGTGAAGCCCAAACCGTTATCATCAGGTTTAAAAAGAGGTGAATATTGACGACAGTTGCCACTTACAGTGGTGGTCTGTTAATTTTAATCTATATTTAAATATTTCTCTGTACTATTCCTAGTCCGTACCTGTTCAAATTCAGCTCACAACACTAGGTGTCGCCGTAAATAAGCTGCCAACGAACCGGAAGTTACTCGCTCAATGTTATTTCGTATTGTTGCCCCAATACTATTAAGCTAGCAACATTGGGGCCAAAATTGGTGCAAATAGATTCAGGATTTGAATCTATGTTACTGCACAATATTGTTATTGGATTCGCATTTTGGATATCTATTACTACGATTAAGGAATTGTCGATGCAATACTTGAGGTACGAATTTTATATTACCTTAAAGAAGCCAAAATAAATTTTCACACAATAATCTCACGTCTTTGTGACCAAAGCTGATCTCTCTTATACGGGATGCAGTCTTTAAAAAGGTGAACCAATCGTTTATGTAAGCAGGTCTGTTTCGGATATGTGTAGCTCTCAAGAAATTTCAGAAAATTATTGTTTCTAAATCCAGTATTTTTTTTGGTAGTGTTAAAAACAGAAATTTTGTTTTGAAGAAAAACATGTTTCCAGTTCCACAATTTCCGCACAAGATTGTTTCATTACGCCATAATACATGAACAAATTAACAATGCATAATCGTTAGTGAAATTGGGTTAACCCGTACATCGTCGCAGATTCTAGTACATCAAAGAAAACATAGATATTAGTATATGCTGAGGCAATTTTAACATCAAAGACTGGTTAACGGTTGTTCCTCAGTGACATGGAGTTACGAAGAGTTTTTCAGGGAGTTCTTGGATGTGGGGAATTAACACGTATTAATCATTTCAAATAGCGCTTCAGTTTGTTTATGCTTGATGCGGTGTTAGCAGTGGGATCTCTAACACAATCCTAACCTTTGATGCTTACTGAATCTTAAATTGATATAAATAATCGCTTTCACCTATTGCAGTTCACAGCAGGATAGTAACATCTTTACCTTATGGCTTGAGGATTTTACATCTGACAAATTTTTCAGCCCGAATACTTAAAAAAATACCATTAATATAATTGATATTAGCTGAAAAATTCTATTTAATTCTTAGAAAATTAGAAGATAAAAACCAGAAGCAGTTATGTAAAAAATTACAAAACAAAAACCAAAACAAACCCTCCATTTCCGCGACCTCTTACCAGCTCTATGGTTTCAAAGCTTATGAATTTATAATAAGAGGCGTTAATAAGGATATTGTGTACAAAGAACAAAGTTGGTGCTGTATTAAACGCAAAATTGCTTTGGAAAACAACATTTTAATTTATTTAGAATATATGGGACACACGTTTGCATGATTAGAGCGGGTTACCATTTTGTACGTATTGTGAATGATTAATATTGGTGATGAGGTTAAGCCTGATCCGCTTAAATATTAAGTAATTGATTTTAATGAAAAGGGCTTACGTGCTTCGAATGANTGGGAATCCCGGAGGGCATCCGAATGCGCACCGCCATGTCGGCGGGCGCATTATAGAGATCCGGGAGCAGACGCGCTCAAGCCGATGTGCTGGCGAGGCGTAATGGAGAGCTGCGTTGGTGACGACGTCCGAGTCACCAGGCGGTGAAGTGCAGCGAGCTGCGCATCACCGGCTTGGATGACTCTGTCACCAAGCAGGAAGTGGTTTGGGCCGCGTCGCAGAAGGCCGGATGTGGCATGGGCGAATGACGCCCGGGGAGATCCGCCAAGGCGAGGCTTGGCAGCATGTGGTTAAGGTCCGGTAGCGGCCGCAAAGCGCTGGCGAAGGAGCGCGCCTAGGCAATAGGCTGGATATGGCGCGGGTGTCGGTTACTTGAACCCGCCCATTACGTTGTCACGTGCCTCGAAGTCGGTCACACAGATCGACTTGCGAGGCAGACAGCCGCAGCGGTCTTTGTTTACCGCTGCGGCAAAGCCAGAACATCTTAGCGGCGTCATGTTCTGCAGCACCCTCATGCGCATTATGCGCGGCAAGGGTCGCCCTGCGAACCACATGCTCGGCAACACGGGGTGCACATCCCCGAGAAGTCGAGAGCGAAGCGCGGAGCCCGGGCCAAGGTGGGACAGCCACCGCAGCCGGGAGTTCCGCAGAAGGCTGCGGGTAGAGACTGGGACGTCTCTGCTCGCATTGCACAAGGTCTCCTGCGAGGGTTGGGGCATCCAGTGGCCTGGATGTCCTTCGGCGTAGTATTTGCGCCTGCGGGGTAGCTGTAGTTAGACTACTTAAGGGAGCCCAGCCCCCGTCCACAGACCGCGCGCGTAGGCCACCCCTGGGGTTTTAGTGGGTAATTCCCCACTATGGCGGACTAGTCCACATACCCCGCCATCCCCAGTGGCGGGGCATGCGAGGCATTTCCCCAGGGTGAAAAAAAAAAAAAAAAAAAAAGGTTAGGTTAGGTTAGGTTAGGTTAGGTTAGGTTAGGTTGGTGGGGGTGCGTGGTGAGATACCTCCTCGTGGTGCACCCTGGTAACGTCCCGGTTTTGGGACGGCTAAAATCTCACCAACAGGCGCGGCTAGTTTGACACTCTTCGTCGGCTAGTCGGGCCGCCCGTAACCCCAGTCTCGGGAACGGTGGCCGGTGTCTGTCGGGGCACGGGCCGCGACCTGGATATGTCTTTAAACTGTCACCCAATCCTAAGTTTTGGCGGTGGACGAGAGGATGAATGGCCGGAGGGAGTCCGGTCGCTACACCGTTGAGTTGGAGGGGCTGCTGTGCCCGCAAGCAGCAAAAACAAAACAAAATGAAAAAGCGCGATTTGGAAAATAGTCCCCGGGCGGGTCCCAGCACCTCCGGTGCTGGGGAATCCCGTACGTCCTCTGCGGAGGGCGGTGGCCCCACGTTATACGGGGGGGGCCCCAACCGCGTTGTGCCTTCTGGCACACCCACCGAGTTGGTGGAACAATTCATTCGGCCATGTTCTGTCATGGTCGAACGCCATCCGACGCCGACTACCGAGCGTGAAATTGAAATGTCAGACTTCGATTCTGACATTTCCCTGCCTCCGGGCTTGTCCGCATCAGTGGGCTCGCTCAATGCTGGGGGTTCCATAGAGGGTAGGACAAGTTCTACTATGCGGAAACAAAATTTAAGTCGGAGCCGCAAGCGCTCCCCTGAGGGATCGTTGTCCTCTGACTCAGAAACAAATGGAACAATGACGGGTCCCAATAGGGACTGTTCAAAGAAAACCGGTGGTCTGTCTGCCCGACGCGGCAAATCCGTAAAGACAGGACACACAAGCGGTGCTGTGCGGACACAACCGCTCCTATTCGAGGAGGCGCTGTCTGCAAAAGAACTAGAGGGAGAGATGGCGCTCAAAAGGAGGGCCTTCATAAAGACGGCGTCGTCACTCCCGGACTTGGAGTCCAGGGGAACCACACCAACCCCGGTTCCGCAGACCCAGAACACTGAGACTCTGAGGGCTGCAGCGGGCGGCGCCATAAGCCGCATATACCAGGTTGCCCGACATTCGGGTAACCTGAAAGGTACGTTTGTTAAGGAGCTTAACGACGCCGCCGCCTGCCTCCAGGACGTAGTGGAGGTTCTCGCGAACAGGACGCTGGCAGAAGAGACCCGACGGCTCCAGGCACAGTTGGGCGCAGCCATGAGGCGCATGGACGGCTTGGAGGCCGAAAATAAGGCTCTGAAGCGCGATTTCGAGGAGGCGAGAGCAGCACTTCGACAGGAAAGGAGGGCCCCTATCACGGACCGGACCGAGCCAACATTGGCGGAGGCAATGGCGGAGCTGCAGCGCTCCCTAACCATGTCACTGGGTGACATGGTTAATGCTCGATTGGCGGGTCTGGAAGACCGCCTCCTTCCAGCAAAAGTTGTAAGGCCTCCTCTAGCGGCCGACAAGAGGAAGCCTCAGGAGCCCACGCCTACATCTAAGGCAGCTCCAAAAGCGGGATCATCCCAACCCACAAAAAGGGGCTCGGATAAGAACACGGACAAGGCGGGCCCATCAACCCAGAGGAGTCCACCGGTGCAGCCGGAGAATCCCCCTCCGCAGCAGAAGGAAGATTGGGCAACGGTGGTCCGCCGAGGACGGAAGGGGCAAAAGCGGAATGCTGCCGCTGCACCCAAGGGTCAAGTGACCAGCAAGGTCACACAGAAGCCGGCCCCTCCAAAGACCAAAAAGGTGAAGTTGGTGAGTCCCCGCTCCGCTGCAGTAGTTCTTACCCTGCAGCCGGAGGCGGTGGAAAAAGGAGTGACATATCCGGTGGTGCTCGCTAAGGCGAGGGAGTCCCTCAAGCTCTCCGCGATGGGAATTAGCAACATCCGGATGAGGGAGGCGGCTACTGGTGCCCGGCTTTTTGAGATTGGAGGGGAGGACAGAGTTGAGGCTGCGGACCGACTCGCAGAGGGCTTGCGCGCGACAGTGGGGGAGGTGGCGCAAATTACTCGCCCCACGAAATGTGCGGACATCCGGGTATCAGAGCTGGACGACTCGGTGTCCGCAAAAGAAGTTGTTGCGGCTCTGGCTGCAAAGGGGGGCTGTCTTATTGAGGACATAAAGGCCGGGGAGATCCGTCCAGGTCTCAGGGGAACCCAAATTTTAATCGCAAGGGTTCCCATTGCCCCGGCCAAAAAGCTGACAGAGGCAGGTCGCCTCCTCATTGGCTGGAGTGTGGCCCAAGTCAGAGCGCTGGATGCCCGTCCCATGCGCTGTTTTAAGTGCATGGGAATAGGCCACACTCGGGACAGATGTCCCTCAGATAAGGATCGCAGCAAACTCTGCTTCCGCTGCGGACGAGAGGGCCATAAGGCGGCAGGATGCACGGCTGCACCGAAGTGCAGCGTATGTGCAGAGAGTAGGAGGCCGGCGGAACATGTAATGGGGGGTAAAAGCTGCTCTCCCCCTAATGTGAAACCCAGGGAGGCTCCCGGTTCGGGAGCCCCGCGCAGAGGGCCCCGCCAGTCGGCGCAGGAGGAGGCAATGGTCGTGTAATGTCAGTACG
The DNA here is from genome assembly GCA_019425675.1 of Leucinodes orbonalis. NCBI lineage: Eukaryota > Metazoa > Arthropoda > Insecta > Lepidoptera > Crambidae > Leucinodes > Leucinodes orbonalis. Next base: position 39,796 of record PQWD01000643.1, read on the forward strand.
ACCACATAGCTTCCTCCAGAGCAACCTCAACCACTCCGCCAGAGCTCAAGATCTCTTTTTACAATCTCTGGCGGAGTGGGAGATATCAGTGGGTGTGGCCGCCGAGCCATACTTCGTCTCGTCCAATTCCAACTGGGCGAGCGATCTGGATGAATCGGTGGCAATTGTCACGAATGTGGGGATCCCAACCTCTCTTACTATAAAAGAGAGAGGTTCTGGGTTTGTAGTGGCTACCTGGGGAGAGTACACAATAGCAGCTGTGTACTTCTCCCCCAATAGGCCACTGGTGGAGCTGGAGCGGTTCCTCGATATCCTCACGACGGCGTTGAGAAGGCAGAATTCGAGGAAGGCCCTGGTGCTTGGCGACCTCAATGCCAAGTCCAGGACTTGGGGGAACCCAGCTACGGACCCGAGAGGACGAGCGGTTGAGGACTTTGTGGATCACGTGGGGCTGATCGTCCTCAACCGGGGCACCGTCAACACATGTGTCCGCAACAATGGAGGGTCCGTAGTCGACGTGTCTTTTGCCACACCAGCCGTGGCACAATGTGTTGGTGATTGGGGGGTGGAGGAGAATGTGGAGACCTTGTCTGACCATCTCTATATCAGATTTAAGGTCTCCACACAAAGCCGCCAGACGCCACCCATTCGGTCGTCTTTTAGAAGATGGGCCACAAGCCGCCTCCAAAAAGAAAGGGCATTGGAGGCGGCTATCTTCAGAGGATGGGTGAACGACTCCGCCCCAACGGTGGGTATCGAAGAGGCGGCGAGGAACCTGAGCAGCGCACTGAGGACCGTGTGCGATGCGGCCATGCCCCGAGTGGGCCCGCGCCCTCCTCGAAAACAGGTTTACTGGTGGTCGCAGGAAATAGCAGAGCTTCGCGTCACCAGTAACCGCTGCAGGAGGGCCTATGGCCGTTGCAGAAGACGGCGGGCGAGGGATGAGGCACTGGAGAGGCGGCTCTACGAGGAATACAGAGCCGCCAAAAAGACCCTCCAGGCCGCCATCGCTAAGGCGAAGGAGCAGGCCCGCCAAGAGCTCCTAGAAGACCTCGACAGGGATCCATGGGGACGTCCATATAGGATAGCACGCAAAAAGTTACGCGTGCAGGCGTCCCCGCTCCAGACCCTAGCCCCTGAATTCGTGGGGGAGGTCGTAGCCGAGCTATTCCCTGTCGAGGAGGTCCCAGTGCAGGTTCAAACGCCGCCAATTCGGATCGAAGAGGTTCCCCCAATTACCGACACTGAGTGGGAAGTGGCAGTGGGACGTTTGAGGGCCAAAAGACGGCACCAGGGCCGAATGGGGTGCCCGGGAAGATTGTTGGAATCGCTGCGGAGCCGATGGAAAGGGATGCGGGGACTGTACGATAGAGCGCTCATGTCGGGACAGTTCCCCGCAGTTTGGAAGGAGGGCCGATTGTGCCTCCTTCGCAAGGAGGGTCGTCCAGCCGACTCCGCGGCGGGGTACCGGCCGGTGGTATTGTTGGACGAGGACGGAAAACTTTTGGAGCGCATCATCTCCTTCCGTCTCGTCCAACACCTTGGTGAGGGGGGGCTCTCGGAATGCCAGTTTGGCTTCCGGGCGGGTCGTTCTTGTGTGGACGCTCTGAGGGCCCTCCAAAATATGGTGGAGGAGGTTGTGGGTGGGGGAGAGGTTGTTGGCGGTGTCAATTGACATAAATAACGCCTTCAACTCTCTCCCCTACAATGTCGTCATGGAGGCACTCCAGTATTTCGGGGTGCCTCCATATTTGAAGGGTCTTCTGTCCAGCTATATGCTGGACAGACAAATTATATACGAGAACTCGCGGGGAGACATGGTTCGTCGCTCTGTGTCCTGCGGAGTACCCCAGGGGTCCGTTCTCGGGCCCCTTCTTTGGAACCTGGGGTACGATAAGGTGTTGCGGGGCGCGCCGCTCCAGGGGATGCGCGTCCTGTGCTACGCGGACGACACCCTAGTCGTGGCGCAGGGCAGAACATTTGTAGAGGCCCAGCGGCTTGCCACCCGCTCTTCCTCCCTGGTGGCAAGCCGCATAAGAGAGCTCGGCCTTAGGGTAGCGCCTCAAAAGTCTGAGGCGCTCCTTTTCCACGGCCCTAGGCAAGGCCCTCCGCCCGGAGCCCACATTATGCTCGAGGGTGTGGAGGTTCGAGTAGGGACCCACATGAAGTACTTGGGTCTCCTACTCGACGGGCGAATGAGCTTCGTGGGCCACTTTCAACAAATTGCCCCGAAGCTGGCCGGCGCGGCCGCAGCCCTAGGACGCATGCTGCCCAATCTGGGGGGTCCTGGCGACTCGTGCAGGGAGCTGTACAGCGGAGTCGTCAGGAGCATGGCGTTATATGGGGCACCGATCTGGTACAAGGCCCTCAATAACCGCAGCAAAGCCCTGCTGCGGCAACCGCAAAGGTCCATTGCGGTGAGGGCCATACGAGGGTACCGCACGGTGTCCCATGGGGCGGCCTGTGTGTTGGCGGGCTCCCCTCCGTGGGAGTTGGAAGCCGGAGTCCTCGCCAAAGTCTACGACTTCGTAGCGGCGAGGAAAGCCTCCGGCGAGGGGTGCCCAGCGCCCGAAGAGGTGCGCCACACCAGGCGACAGGCGCAGGAAGAGGTCCTGCGCCTGTGGGCCGCGCAGCTCGCGGTGCCGGCTTTCGGTCTCAGGACCATCGAAGCCGTGCGCCCCCTCCTGCGCGAATGGGTGCGCAGGCGGCACGGGGTCCTCACCTTCCGACTTGTGCAGATGCTCACCGGGCATGGTTGCTTCGGTGTGTATCTCCACAAGATCGGCAGGGAGGCGACCCCTGAGTGCCATGAGTGCGGCGCGGCGCAGGACACAGCGCAACACACTCTTGCTGAGTGCAGCGCTTGGTCTGTGCTGCGCCGCACTCTGGTGCGGGCCGTCGGAGGGGACCTCTCACTGCCGACCATCGTCGCGGCGATGCTCGCCAGTGAGAGGTCGTGGGAGGCCATGGCCTCCTTTTGCGAAGAGGTACTTTCGCTCAAGGAGGCCGCGGAGCGCGTCAGGGAGGAAGACCCTCATGCTGACCCGCTCCGCCGCAGGCGGTTGGGAGGACGAAGGAGGCGTTTTGCCCGCCTCCTTCCTCCTCCCTAAGAAGGGCCGGGGGCAGTGGCGAGGCCAACCACTGCTCGTGCGGCAACCTTCCTGCCTGGGAGACGTCGGGGCGTATCCGGACGTCTCCCTTTAGCGTGAGGAGGCCCGGCAAAGGCTGGGCCGACCGCCCGGACACTCCGATGATTGCCAAAAGCGAACTCGGAGTGTCCGACCCATGGGCGGTGAGGATACGCCGGAGTGGGGTTTGGTGGGTAATTCCGTCGTCGTGGCGCACCCTCTCAATTACGAGAGGGTCCGCCACGGCGACGGACTAGTCCCACATATCCGCGCCGATGCCTCGATCGTCTGGCGCGTCGAAGTCGAGGACTTCCCCACTCCGCATCAAAAAAAAAAAAAAAAAAAAAAAAAAAAAAAGGTTGGGGTGCGTGGTGAGATACCTCCTCGTGGTGCACCCTGGTAACGTCCCAGTTTTGGGACGGCTAAAATCTCACCAACAGGCGCGGCTAGTTTGACACTTTTCGTCGGCTAGTCGGGCCGCCCGTAAACCCCAATCACGGGGAACGGTGGCCGGTGTCTCAGTCTGAGACGCGGGCCGCGTGGAGACAACCACTATAAAAAACCACGGGGTGGGGTTGCCGCTCCCTCTCCTCTGCTTTCAGAGGTGTTGGGAGTGGCTGGGCATACCGTTATCCCCAGTCTGGGGACCGGGGACCGTTGCGATTTTCCATCTTTTCGCACGGTCGCGAGGAGCCAACCTCAATAAAAAACCCTTAAATCCCAAGGTGTATGCGTGCCGAGGGGATGGATGGCCGGGGAGGTAGTCCCGGTCGCTAACGCAGAGGGGGGGAGT